>JANVCJ010081809.1:0-11206 GCA_026413505.1 Epizoanthus ramosus | reverse complement strand
CCGCTGGTCATGAAAATCAATAAATTTATGCACATTGAAATGTTTAAAGCCGTGGAAAATACTCGGAAATTACTTTTGGTGTGATTTTTAGCAAAACCAAATCAACTGGAGCAGAAATTATGCATTGCCAAATACTTTCTTGTTTTTTCGCCGCCATGTTGGTGTCCTTGAAAGGAACACCAATATGACCGCCGCATATATTTCTCTTTAATGTCTTGTCATGTTTATTGACCCATATCTATGTTATGAAATGCATTCATGATCCGAAATGTTGCTCAATTGTGTAGTTTTTTTCAATCAGCAAGCTTAGAAACACTATATTGCCCTAGGTTGCGTCTAGGTTAACTAAACTTTCTCTGTGATGTCAGTGCAAACCAAGAATACACGTATATGTCCTAAAAAGTTGGCTTTTGAGCGTTCAAAATTGAGAAGAAACTGAAACAGTGGATCAGTTTCAGGGATTTTCAGGAAATAGTGGAATACTTATAAAATCGGATTAACTGACAGTTGGTTTTGAAACCGGCTTATGAAAATTGGTGGCTCAGTTTTTGACCGAAATGAAATGAAAGGACAGACCTCGTACCAAAACGTTGAAATTTGTATAACAACGGCCAACATCCAAGTCGTGCTATCCAAGATGCAGTTAAAACAGACTATAAAATAATATGACGGCAAATGAATTGAAAGAAAGAAGATTGACACTGACAAACGAATTTGGTTTCCAGATATTTAGGACAGTCAAGCTGTCCTTAGCTCTTATAGGAGATTTTTTTCTGGCACCAAAAGCCTATTAGTATTTAGTCACCCTTGTGTACGTATGCTAACAAAATGACAATCAGGAACCTTAGACTACGAGCTTCTTCGGCTAGGGTTAGGAAGCATTCACAATTTAAGCGAAAATTCGATCAAGAAAAGATACATAATACATGCCTGGCAATATGATCCTAAAATTCTCAAAGTGAAGTCTAGTCTCGTGTTTCAATTTTAAAATGTATTATGGCAATTAAAATAATATATTTAAAATGTAACTTTTAAATAAGGTGGATTTTTTTAAAAAAAACACGAGACCACAGAGCTTGATTCGATTATGATGCCGGAGCTAGGCAGAGGCAAATAATTGATCTGCAAGACTGACAAAATCACAATATTTCGTGATAACTGAGTCTAATAATTGTTTTATCATTCAAGTATTTTGAGTTTGTTCAAGTATAACATGTGACACGACCCTCCATCAAAAAAAGTAATGTCCACATAATTATATGGACACTGAAAGTTTTGTGGACGATGATGCAATCCATGATGCAATGATCCATCAATGTGACTCGTTTTAATTTTTGAATAATGCACTTGGAGTTGGAAATCCACACAACAACTTTATATAGAATCAATTTCATGCAGTGCCTTTAGGCTCATTACACTTACAGTGTATTTCATAACCTACCATTACCCTGTGGTGTGTCGACTTTTTCCTGTTTTATTTCATGTTTAGCTTTTCTCCGTCCAGCGAAAATGTTGTTATTTTTCTTATATTTCTTTGTACTTGTACTATTTGAAAATAAACGATGACGTCACATAAAACTGTGCATGCTCACATGCCATGGTGGCGTGGGTGGTTCCCCGGTCGATCCCGGGCCGGGGGTGTCTCATCCTAAAATGTTCTACAATTGGTCTAGAATTTAATGGAGCCGAAACCAATTGCAGAACTGCACACAATTTAGGCATTCCTACTGATGGTCAGTTACTGATTTGTGTTTTATTTCAGCGACATGTTTGCCTTCCTGAAATATGAGCCCACGTTTTGCACAGCTGACCAGCAGGAAGTAACGCGATGAGTCCTGGGAGCGAGTTGACGTCATCAATGGAAAATAACTGAGGTCACGTGGTAAAACATTCGAAGTCATTACGCAGCGATATCGAAAGCATTTGAAAAGTTGAGGTCATTTTGTGTTGAGTTTTGCAACTCTGTTGTCAAAATGAAGTGGACTTTTAAAGAAGAACACTCTCTAGGTACTGATAAATGTATTTACTTGAAATACTAGAATCTTTTACTCTTCTTACCATGTTCATTTCTCCTCATTTTAGAATCTCGATGCCAAGAATCGGCGAAAATTCGGTCGAAGTACCCAGACAGGATTCCGGCAAGTGCTTTCACTGTTATAGCGCATGATTTAGCTGCGATTTCTTTATGAGTTTGCTGATGTTTTGTTCTGTGTGTTTTGTAGGTCGTGGTAGAAAAAGCTCCTAAATCCAGCATCCAGGACATCGACAAAAGAAAATTTTTGGTGCCATCCGATTTAACAGGTAAATCAAGTTTAAATGCAGCCATCTTTGTTTAGGTTCTTGCCTTATCATGTTGTTTGTTTCATTGTGAGTGTAGTTTCCTTTGATGTTGGTATGGATCCTTCAGTTTCCTGCTCATGCGAATACGGATGATTCATAACACATAAATCTTCTTTTTTTCAGTGGCGCAATTTATGTATATAATTAGGAAGCGAATTCAACTGCCTCCGGAGAAAGCAATGTTCCTCTTCGTAAACAAAGTATTACCAACAACAAGGTGAGTAGGTGGAACATGGGAATCGCTTGCTAGCCAATACTATAGGCAGTGTTGAAACGAATCGACGAAGATAGTTTGCGTAAAAGTTTCCGCAAAAGGTCTTTTATGTGCCTTGAAAATGTTAGTATACAAAGCAGTGGTTTACAGGCGATGCTCGACAGAACAATAAAGTCCAAATTTTGCAATTGTTTTGTTTTGAAATAGCATTATATCTAAACATGGAGCTGGGTACTGGATGTCGCTAGAACCGCTAAGAATAATTTCTTTCAATGTTGGTTTATATATTACTAGTACTTATACTAGAGTTATACACATTTTTTAAAGCAATCAGTTGAAACGAAACAGTGACAATAGCCATTTTCCTTGCATGATAATGCAGTCATGCCATCACGAAACAAAAGTTGTTATTATTAGAGAATATTGTTTCCAGTTTTCTTTAGGCTCAGTGAGAGGGGAAAGTCTTGTGCAATAATCGAAATGAAAACGTTTTGACATTTGTAGCAGTATCTTTGTGTGTTGTATGCTGCAGAAATGTTTGAAATCAATTTCCTGTCATCAAAGGCTTTGTTCAACGTCGTACCTTCCGGAAGCAGGGAAAAATGGTTGAAACCATGATATAAATAATAACCTTGACAAAACTAGTATTAAACTGCTCTCCCTTGGAGCAGTAACGTTATAGTAGTTTTTCGAGTTCGTTTTTGTATTAAAACTATTTAACTATAGACGTTTGAAACTTTTCAGTATTGCATGATACAATGTTAGATTTGAGTAATGTCTTTTCATATGGCATTGAATTATTATTGTGAAGGGGTTATGCATATTAGTTTTACAAGAATTTAAATTTAAATTGGTTTGACAAACCCAATCTTTTTCTTTTACTTTCTTTTTGAGAGTAAAGAAATATTTTGAAACAGTTTTTTCTGTGACAAGCCCAGAACAGCTGACAATTGACAGTTGACAATACTCCTGTAAACAAACAAGTTGCCACATGCTATTTGCATATTTAAGGTCATAACCACTGCATAAATTTCAGTTTATTAGGCATTTCAACCCAGTATAGTGCACAGATGAAGGGCATTTAAACATAACTATGGAGTTAGTTCTCGACCATGTTTTCTCAAAGGATCACCTGCCATTGAAAATTGAAACTACGCAACATTAAAACATCAAGACAAAGGCTTTTGTTTTAAAGATTTTTGAGGTGTTGGGAATGCATAATTTTCTGAACAAGTCTAATTCAAGAAAAGTTATTTGTGTTCATTACTGAATCAAATAAGCAAACTAAGAAATGGTGAAAAGCATGAACCTTCATGTAATACTAATCTATGACAGACTGTATGTGTTGTTTTATTGTTTCTTACTGTAGTGTAAACTATTACTTTCCTTGAACTAAATCTACATGTACACCTTAATATTAAAGTTGGTTCTATTAAAGGTAACCAAAAATCCTAGGTCAATGTAGAAATTAAATTTAATGCTGATAATGGTATATATTTGGTTGATTATACTTGATGTTTAAGTACTCTTTATTGTAGATTTTTTTAGTTTGGTAAAGAACTGTTGAAAGTACTTTGGTGTCTTTGGGTTGTATTACAAAGTTATGGTACAGAGTGTATTCATTTGGTATTTTTGTATTGAAACACATCTGGGGTTATATATGTTTGTACTGGGTTTTGGGTGGGCTTATAAACAGGGATGCTTATATCTGGCGTGTATTATTATAAGTGGTAAAAAACGTTTCAGAATGAGAAGATAATTATATAATTTTAAATATTATAATACTATCCGAGAAGTAAACTAAAACTAAGTAAACATACCATGACATTTAATGCTATTAAATACATTTTAAATGGACTGTTAAAACATATCATCATTATGACATCCTTCAGCCTCGACCGAGAACTCCCTGCACGATATCCTGCCACACTTCTCTGTCAGCCATAGCCGGTCCTGAGCCCCAATCCCAGTATCTCCATATCCCGTATACTTTGTGATAGAAATACCTGTAAGGCTATTGGCATCTATGTTTAAAATCATTATTCCAAGTTCCACTTGTATTACAACTTACTAGATAGAATAGAAAGGGTCAGATGCTCTCTCCACCCATTTGGTATGGGGAGCTGAATCACTGTAGCTGGGAGTAGAGCTAGCATCAGATGGGTAATTCAGAGGGTTATGGGGTAGACTCCCATCAGTGACTCGGAATTATTTTCTGATATATATCACCGAGGTTTCTCAACTTGTTCTAACCAAGTTTCACTGTGAAGTCATTAAACCCCAGGAGCTGCATTTGAGTATCCTCATGATCGGAGGTCTGAAGGATTTTTTTGAGTGGCCGATGCGGCGCTTATTTGAAACATGTAGACCATTTTAATTGACGGATATAAAAGAAAAAGAACAAACACAGTGACGAGTTTTACGTTAACACTGGGAATTTATTGCAGTGTTTAACAACTACAGGAGAGAACTTGTCACCTCATTTGGATTGCAAAAGCTTGTGTTTCAAATAAGCACAGCTCCCGAATAAGTGCAGTGCAAAGAAATATGAAAATTAAATAAGCGCGCAGCACTTAATTGAGTAATTACGGTATGTAAAATTTGCAGGATTCTTACTGGTATTTACAACTTCATGTCTCTGCAGCTCAACGATGGGAGCCATTTATGAAGAGCACAAGGACGAAGATGGATTCTTGTACATTGCATACAGTGGAGAAAACACCTTTGGTCACTGATGACCTGATCTCATTGCACCCAAAATTATTTTGAACTTTCACATAATTATAACCTGCCATGGTATTAGTTTGTACGCTGCCTTATATTGTCAGTATTGTTTTAGCTAACAACTGCGTGCTATGTACACACGAATTGAAAGACACATTATCAGGAGCTACTTTGTCTTATTAATGTTTGGATGCAGGTTTCGTGTTTTAGAAATTCATATTATTTTGAAGCTGATGGGTATGGTGATTTTCAACTGCAATTTGGGCGTTTTGGTTTTTGTTGTCAGTGTACAGTGTATTTCACTGATAATTTTAGTGTAGTTGGTAGTGTTATTGGGTTGGATAAACTCACTAAATTAAACTCTTTACAAGATACTATTAACTATTAACCTTAAATATACTAAATTTCATTGGTTCACAAAACTCACAACTTCTGTATGGATAGTATTTTATGAAATGTCTTTTGACTGAGTAAGGAGTTAAGAATTAACCACTATTTGAAAGTTTGATTTTTGAAAATTAAACACTATAACACTTAATTTGTACAGTAATTTGTTTGTATTCATAAAGATGTAGAACTTTACAAGAACATGACAGAATTACTGTGTGAACTTGTACAAAGGGTGGGAAAGCTATAGGTCTGTGGAGGTGGAGAAAAGATAAATGGACCACAAGTCTTATATAAAGCAGTCTTGTAAATATTGTAAAAGCAATCTCTGGTTTGAATATACCTAAGCTATTGTAAGATTAGTTGATTTGAAACAGTAAATGATTTGATTCATAAGTATCTTAGAGAACAGTACTTAGATGCCGTACTATGGCACCTGACATACTTCACATACACGTAAGTGAAGTTTACAAACAAAGATATATCCAACTCTTGACTGTGAAGACTACCGGTACTTTCTAGATTTTAATAAACTGCAAAACATTCAAGTCTGTGTTGATGTTGTTTCACATTTATATGAATATCTGTGCAGGGTGCAAATTAAGGGCATACAAATGATGGAAAGTAGGACAAAATGTGAGACCTGTATGCCAAAAACTTGACAGCCTACAAATTTGAAATAGGGACTTATACATCAATTGAAACTCTTTTTAAAACATCTAAAGAAAAACTGTAAAATTGCATGCCAGAAACAAAAAATCTTAAGTTTAGGGTGTTTAGGGTTCGTATGCCTCTTGGAGTTCCTGGAAGATTGTTTTCATTGTGGAAAAGTCCTGGAAAGTCATGTAAACCCAGACAGTGCCAATTTTTTTTTTGGTTGAAAAACAAAATTCTTGAGAAATTTATTTCGTTTATCTGCTTTTTGACTTTAATAGAATACTTCAGTCCAGGAAAATGTTGAAAAAAACTCTTGGAAAGTCCTGGGCCCAGTTGCTCAAAAGTCGGTTAATGTTAAGTGATGTAAATGGTTTCTGGAGGTCACAACAGCAAAAAAAAATACTAGAAAAGGCGGGGACTGCACAACAGCGTAATTGCTGTACTCTCTCTCTTACTTATATCCGTAAAGCACAGTGTGGTCAGTGAACATTATTATAATAAGATTGATTTTTCGTTGATCAGATAACGGTGTCTGCTGCTCATTATTATCCATTTTTATCCAATGTCGCTTAATATCGCCCAGAATCGCATAGTTGAGAGGAATCTCGCACGTTGATTGGTTAACGACAGTGCAACTGCATGACCTGAATTCCCCAGCAGCGCGCGCCGAAGTTTAAAAATGACTGCGATTCAAGGAAAATTCAATACCTGACGCGATGTTTGAGCTTGTGTTTCGATCGTTTACTAGCCTGTCGTCAGAACTTTCGCAGCGGAAAACATGACACTAATTTCTTCATCTTCTGATGAAGGACAAAGCGAGTGGTTGAACATCCATAGAGAAAAGTTTTTTCTATATAGGATTCTAACAATTATATATATACAATGTTTTAAACTTTTTACAAATCCTTCTTTATATCCAAAAACGTTTACTTGATTTATCCATAATTTGTGATTCAATATATACTGTGTATATAGTTTATGTCAAATTCAAAAGCGTTGGCCATGCATTATAGAGGAGTAAATCCATGTAACTTAGTTCCCAGTTTAGCGGGTCGCTTTAGTGTCGGTTTTAAAAATACAATCAATGGTGATGATTTGGGCCATTTAATAAATCTTCACATATCATTACTATATGTTCTGTCAACATTGATGTCACGAATATTATGTGCTTGATTGGCACACTGAGAAACTCAATTCGAAAGGTCTGAAAGTACAATGTTATCTGTGCAGCCATTCAGTTTTTTATAATGACGACCGGTTGGTGAACAATATCTACTGCTGTCTACGAGAATAGGTTGGTAAATATATGTCATATATGGCGATGTGATACGCGAGTGAGATAGCTTTGTACGAAGTTGAATGCAGTATATTTGATATTGATCTCCCTGCAGGCGAAAGTCGTGTCCTTGTCTTGTTTTTAAAATTAGTATAGGAAACACTACGAGTATTTGATGAAAAGTGTCAGTAATACCACGAGTGCGCGGTGGTGTTTCTTGTTAATAGTGCACCTACAAAAAATAAACTGATTCGTTTGGTGATCGTGAGAGATTTTTTCGTCGAGCAGATTCCCGGATGACAGTGCCAATTAGTGTTTTAATAGCACATGTGCTATTGAGAATTGATTATACACGGTCAATAACCAATCAGAAGCTAGTAATTTTTGTGGATGTGCTATTAAATACCAAATAGAACACCGAAAGGTAACGAGCAAGAGTCTGGTGCTGCTCCCGGCGTAAATAATTTTATCAAATGTTGACAGGCTGTTGTACAGTCACGTGAACTGGTCTTGTCTTGTTTCGTAATTCACGCGGGAAAGAATTTGCATAACTGCTGACAAGCATTTGTACGGTCACGTGAACTGTGACAGTTCTACTGGTTTTGTAATCCGTGTGGGAAAGAACGTCAAGAAGTGGTGACGAGCTGCTGTACGGTCACGAGAACAGTGACAGTTCTACTGGTTTCGTAATCCGTGTGGGAAAGAACGTCAACAAGTGGCGACGAGCTGCTGTACGGTCACGTGAACAGTGACAGTCCTACTGGTTTCGTAATCCAGCTGCTGTACGGTAACGAGAACAGTGAGTTCTGCTGGTTTCATAATCCACGTGGGAAAGAACGTCAAGAAGTAATGACGAGCTGCTGTATACGGTCATGTGAACTATGACAGTCCTACTGGTTTCGTAATCCAGCTGCTGTACGGTCACGTGAACAGTGACAGTTCTACTGGTTTCAGTCGTAATCCACGTGGAGAACAACGTCAACAAGTGGCAACGAGCTGCTGTACGGGCACGTGAACTGTGACAGTTCTACTGGTTTCCTAATCCACGTGGGAAAGAACGTCAAGAAGTGGTGACGAGCTGCTGTACGGTCACGTGAACTATGACACAGACAGTCCTACTGGTTTCGTAATCCAGGTGCTGTACGGTCACGTGAACAGTGACAGTTCTACTGGTTTCGTAATCCACGTGGGAAAGAACGTCAAGAAGTAATGACGAGCTGCTGTACGGTCACGTGAACAGTGACAGTTCTACTGGTTTCGTAATCCACGTGGGAAAGAACGTCAAGAAGTGGTGACGAGCTGCTGTGTAGGCTGTTGCTGAGTGTTTGTAGTCTGCATAACTAGTTAGGTTTTTGTTTCTGTATAATGAAATAATATAAACAGAGTAAACGGTTAACTAGCTGAAACCTTCCATCCTCACGGCAACGCTCTATAGAACCTTGGAATGGAGCTTGGGTGAAGTGGGAACGAGACTTGTTCCCGGCGACATCACACCAAAGATATATTTAAATTAGAAGACAATATTAGAAGCCATGTAATAAATAACACACGTACAAAAATAGCACTGTAAAGCAATAAAATATTATATATTTCACGTGTGGAGATACGAGATGTCACCAAATGTGGAAAGTTTCTCTCGTACCGTAGTGTTGCTGGGACTTGGTCTTCAGGAACACTTGACATAAGTTTCTTGAACGCATCAAAAATGCTTGCCTTGCAAATGGATACTCTGAAAACAAATAGCAAGAGTTTGTAGCAATGGATCAGTTCACCATACACCATAGCCTGACCTCACCGAGAAATGAAAACTAGCGTCTGAGGTCAGGCTACATACGCCATAGAAAACTGAACAATTATATCGCAACTGTTTCTTATTTCTATGGTGATACATTTACAATCTATTTCTACGACTTCATGGAAAATTCTGCCATACTTTAGCAAAGACCTTAGGACAAAAAAAATGTCTTGTTTTCCCTCTCCCTGGGCATGTTTGAAAGCCTGCAACTCATGCAGCTAATGCAATTCTTGCAGCTCCTGCAATTTCTGCAACTCCTGCAACACTTGCAATTCCTGTAGCTCCTGCAACTCCGGCTGCAGCTCCTGCAGCTCCCGCAACTCTTGCAGCAACTGCGCCTCCTGCATATTGCACCGTCCAGAGTCGAACCTTAGTTGTCATGCATACGAATGTAAACTAACAGGGGCGTACTCAGCCCATAGGCCTGCAGGCCCCGGCCTCGGCAAATTTACACGGCAAAAAATATGAAAAAGAATTAAAAACATCGACACAAATAATACAAACGAAGGTGCAGCGCTCGTTTAGCTTCGTTTGATCTCCGGGCCTGCAATACTCGAGTCTGCGTACACCTCTGACTAATGTATGCAATTTTGCAGAAAGAAAACCAAGTTGTTCACAAATCAAATCAAATAGTGCAATACCTGGCTTTTTCTGATGAAAATTTGCTTTTTGTAACTCCTTGTTTGATCCCATTGACTGATACCTCGTGAATAGGAGGCTTTGGTGTCCAAATAATTGCTGAAATGGGAAAAATATTAGATCACGATGTGCAAATCAAGCTCTTTCATTTGTTGGCTCTGGCCGACCCGACCAGTCGCTTCTCAAATCAGTGGAACGCAACAACTGTTGGAACTGGTTCTGACCAGACTCGCCCTGTTCATGGATTACAGCCTCTCAGTTCTCCAGTTCCGGCAGCCGACCGCAGTGCAACGCGCGAATTTGGTGAGTTTTGCCGGGACAAATGCTCGCGCGCCACGTTACTCTTTCCGTTTATAAATAGTGGCCAGAACCAGTTTTGTCGGGTCATACGGACCCAACAACATGGAAAACCCTTAGTTAATTAACACCTTGGCTGAATGGGAGTGGTGGGATATTCCTCATAAACTGAAAAAGGGCCATGCAAATGTGAATTGGATATACATATTTTAAACTATAGGAAACGTATTCTGAAACATAAAGTAATTTTAAATATTACGAGGTCACCTTTCAGATTACTCTGATTTCTGATTTGTACTTCAAAAACCTAAAAGAAACCTTGAAACATGAACACAACAACCAACAATGAACTCAGAGCCAGCAAGGCACATCAGGTATTACACAATAGCAAGCCGCGCTTTACATGGAAAGCTCGCCAAACAGAAAAACACATTCACAAAAGACGGATTATGGAAGGTCTGTTAATTGCCTCAAACAAACCAACACCGCTAAACAAAGAAGCAATGTCGTGCCCAATTTTTGTTATTCCCTAGCCTATGGGAACTTTTTTAACTTGTCAAACTTTAGGCTTCCTTTCATTCCCTGCATGATGATGGTTTTAACCGAAAACGTTGAGACAAATTTTACCTTTTTAAAATAGCGAGTATTTTAATGTCTATAAAATTATTTCCGACATCCAACTCTCCCGAGAATAAGCCCAAGCCGGAAAAAGCTCTTGAACGAGTTTATTACCTGACGTTCAAAGTATCCCACAGCATCCCTGAAATCCCTCTGTCATAAAACTGTTTGTCTATCGCCCCCCCCCCCCCCCCCCCCCCCGCCCCCCCGCCCGGCGGCGGGCGGGCGGGGGGGCCCACGCACCGCTCAAAGAAGAAAG
>JANVCJ010081798.1:0-11208 GCA_026413505.1 Epizoanthus ramosus | reverse complement strand
TATTATCTGAGTATGGACAACTCAAAACTCAAATGGAAAACAATGTTCTTAACCAAATTCCAGCCTTGGGTATGTTCCTATTATCTGAGTATGGACAACTCACAACTCAAATAGAAAGCAATGTTCTTAACCAAATTCCAGCCTTGGGTATGTTCTTATTATCTGAGTATGGACAACTCAAAACTCAAATGGAAGACAATGTTCTTAACCAAACTCCAGTCTTGGGTATGTTCTTATTATCTGAGTATGAACAACTCAAAACTCAAATAGAAAACAATGTTCTTAACCAAATTCCAGCGCTGGGTATGTTCTTGACTAGTTCTTAAAATGTTTACTTTTATAGCCTCAAGGTTCTTCTAATAATGGGAACTTATGAGAAAAAAGAATATAACGAAGCCGAAGTGATAGTTGGAATGGTTGGCAAATATCACAGGAACTGGCTTCTTATAGAAATTATATCTTTCTAGTGTTCTACCAAAATCGAGAGTATCGTTTAGCCAGACTGAAGTGCCCCCTCTGTGGAAACATGTAAGCTCTAAAAATGTATTTCGCCTAAGGCTTTATACCCACGTTTCAACAAAAGCAAAAATAGACTAACTTTTGAAATGGGTCTCCAGTGTTCGAATTCATTATGAAAACTGTCGATCGAAATCGCGGTGCACGTCATAACGGCTCAGCCATGTTTCCAATAATTCACGATCATACTTCACTTAATTCAGGAGCAGAAAAGCAGACTTGAGGAACAGCATATTGAATGGAGCACGGTTGCATCGCTCTCACCCTCTGGATGATATTGATCACAGAAAGTTCCATGTTACTAAGCAGTCTGTGACCGACAACCGAGAGGTCAAAACAACAAATGCCATATATGGTTATCGGAAAACTGGAGCTCTGTGTAAAATCTGCTACGCTTGTTTGCTTTTCTTATCATTTGGATATAGAAAAAACCTCGAAATGACTGAATCAATTAAATAGGCAAAAGTGAGAGTTGAAATTTTCATTTTCATTTTATCAGAAAATATTGAAACAGTTGATTGCGGATAACATCAATCAAGACCTCTTTTTGAATGGAGCAAACTCTATTTTGGCTTCCTTTCGATTCTAAGGAAATCTACGTGGTATTGACAATATAATAAACTTGGTTTTAGTTGTCAGTTCACGTTGCATTGACCTTGAGATTTTGCCACAAATGCATGCATAGATGGTGCATGTGTATGTACACAAATAAATCGGCACCCGAAGCATTCATTCTGAAAAACTGACTTCTTCGAGGCCGCGATTATTCGTAAGAAGAGTAGTTCAATAAAAGAGGTGTTGCATTATTTTGGTTGGAATTCCCTTCCCACAATTCGCATTCTGATCAGTACAGCAGTCTGACGTATTTCCCATTGATATCGTCGCAGTAGCTGCCCCACAACCTCTTTCTTGAAATAACTGGTTTATGGCCCCCGTTTTTCTTGTTGTTACCGATTCAAGACCCTGCCATGGTAATGGCCTGTTCAGTCTGGCATGGGATATATTTGTTAGACATTACGTTGATCCGTGGTAAACGGATATAACAGCCTGATAACAGAAACTGAAACAGGTGGCGACAGCCGCTCTCATACAGTCAGTAATATATCCCCTTTTGGAAACGTTTGCAAAGTTTTACCAAGATAAGTGTGTCCCAATAGAACGAACTCGAATCTAAAGTCAGACGGATACTTCTAGACTGTATAGTTTGACTTCTGACATTTCCGCCGCAGATATCTTGCTTTTCTGCCAATACTATTTCAGTTAACCTTGTCAACAAAGCATTTATCATTGTGAACAAACAATACTTTCAAACCATGCTTTGAATATATTTGAATGATCGAATGTCAATATTAATATAATCTAAGTTTTAGGAGGAACTGCACTGGTAGCCTGCGTGCATACGCTCGAGTAGAGCCCACTCCCAAGACTAGCGCTCCACACTCCGGCCAGATTTTTAATTTTAAAAAAATAGTACTGAAGCCAAACAATATTTGCAACAAGAAATCGAATATTTAAAAATACAATCGACGAACCGAGAGCTAGTAAATCTTCAGGTTCTTTTTCCGAGAACATGCAACAGGCAAGATCATCCTCACAAAATATTTCAGTCTCAATTTAATATATTCAACAAAATAGATTCAAGTTTATTCAGATGCATTTTTGCCATTTTCCAGTTAAAATGTATAAAAAGTAACAAAGCAGTGGAAAATATAACTTCCCAACTAGTCTTCGGACCCAGGCAAAAAGTAAATGCTATGAAACTGTGTACAGGAATAAGGGAGAAGGAACTAGCATTAATTTACCAATCACATTGAAATACATATCTGTTTTTTATCTACGTGCTTTTGAAGTAGGAGCAATAGAAATGATGGAATGAAAAAGGAGAGGTACTTGACACGCAAAACAAAATCACGGGCTTAAAATTCAGCTTTTGGTTTTGCTAGCTGAGTTTATTTATTTTTAATCTCACAAGAGAAGGAATTATTCCAAATTCTTTATACTAAGCACACATGGTTCTAGAAGCAATTAATAGACAATAGTTTATCGGTTCATCTACTAAACAATATATTCGGTAAGTAGTCTGGCTCATTGAAAAATAACATTTGCTTTGTTTGTGATATTTACTACCACTGAGGCCCGTCCATTCTAGAACACGGTTTGGTACCCGATTGTCAGTGTGTTCGGCCGACATGAGAAGTTAGTATGTGCACCACAAGAGTTGTTAATACTGTCAGCTCAGCGGTCGGGTGAGTACACGAGTTATCGGGTTTTCAATAGCAATTCAGTCGCTATTGTAGGTTATTTGTTCCTGTACCACTATAATGTCTATAACTGACTTCACACTCTTTGCATGACATAAATGTTGACACGAATCGTCGAATTTAACTAAAAAAAAGAGACTAAATTATTTGATTAGCTTGCTATTTTCACCTGCCACTCATTATTCTTTTCTTCGGGTTAAAAAAATTAATATAAAGAAGTGAATCTTACTTCCACTCGCCGATTTCACGCAGCGGTCTGCCTGCAGATAGCCACAAGCGTTCTTAATACTGAAGTGTCACACGTATAGTCATGGCGCGGTTCGGAGTGTTGCCAGTATGCAGAACGCGCGCATTGAACCTAGTGCATGTGGAGACCATTCAAAGCGTGCAAAACTCCGACAAGATAAAGACTTTCACTCAATGCACTTCTGAATATTCTAAACACATGAATACCGACTACTGATTAATTTAGAAATGTAGATTTTGCGCTATATTACCGCAGACCCGGTGGAATAAAATGTAAATATTTCACATTATCAACAGTTTTTATGTATTGTATGTATATTGTTTGAAACATAGTCAGATCATTTATTCAGTTTACTTGTTGGTTGTAATTTGTAATTTTATTATTTTAGCGGATCACAAGGGACAACAGTTTAGTTACTGATCGTGACACCTCTTTAAAGCTTATTCATTATTATTATTATTATTAAATTGACCGCGCAATCTTGCAGACCTCATACTTACATACATACATACATACATACACGTTCATACACACACACACACACACACACACACACACACACACACACACACACACACACACAGATCATACATACATACATTCACACATTCACATTCATACATACATACATGCATTCACACGTACGTACGTACGTACATGAAATCAGTATTAAGTTAAATTGTAAAATGTAAGAGGTAAAATGTAACTTACCTTTTTTACATTTTACAATTTTAATTTTTAATATTTTATGATAGCTCTGCACTTGCCTAGAGCACTCTTACGCCAGTGTCGACGAAATCATCCTCAACTGTTACATACATACATACATACATACATTCATACATATATACATACATATACATGCATGCATGTATACACATACATGCATACATACACACATACATGCATTCATGCATACATACACACATACATGCATTCATGCATACATACATACATACACACATACATGCATTCATGCATACATACACACATACATGCACATACACATATACACACACACATACATACATGCATGCATACATATATACATACAATATAATCTTCTCAAGATTTACATACATAGACATACATACATACAGGAAGACGAAGGAGAACCTCCAGAAACTTAGTTTGTTTTTAACGCATCCAGTCAAAAATATTTTTACATACTACATACGTGATGGTAGTACATACATACATACATACATACACACACACATACATACATCATACATACACACACACATACACATATACATACATACACACATACATACATACCGATACATACATACCGATACATACATACATACATACATATATACATACATACATTTACATACATACATACATACACACACACACACACACACACACACACACACACACACACACACACACATACATACATACGTGGTTATTATAGGAAGCCTGTAATTTTTATGTACTCAGCTTTCTTCAGTTAAAATTCCGTGGAATATATGTAAATCTCTTCTTTCTCTTTGTTACCCTGGGTGGGTACCAGGTTCTTCTCGCTCAAGAAACGACCGAACAACGACGTCGAATCGATCGTTTCTTGCTGAAGCACGAAGACCCTTCGGGGCAACCAGTGCTCAGGGTATCTCTATGTACGAATAACGTTTGTTGTTGACTACTATTAGGTCATAGGAACCAAGCTAAGGTCTTGCAGAGTAAAGTAAATTGAATTTAAGACTGTGACATGTCACGATCTTCTTCACAACATTTACAGTTCATTCATGAAAGCACGTGTAATTTCTTACTTGAGGGAAAAAAACGATTTCTCAAGTTCAATTTGTTAAAACCAAACTTTGTACTGCTGTACAATAAACTTCCATAAGAAAATATGACAAGAAGTACACGTTTCGAACCCAACTGCTGCTGATGAAGGCGGGGAAAGGAAAACTTTCTCATCTTGTCCTGTAAACTAATTCACATTTCTTCCACTTTTGTCGATAAAATAAGCTTGGGGTTTCTTCATAATCTTCTTTGGTAGTGAACTAGTTTCTGTTCTTTATAAACTGCTTTGAAGCCCCATGTCGAATTCTCTGACTCGGCAAACAAGATTTTAAATCATCCGCATACAGTGTATGGTTGACAAGGTCAAGTCGGGTTCTGGTCACTTCTAAAAAGACCTGAGCTCGTGTTTTCGGATGGACATCTCGGCGTGAGTCAACCAGAAACAATTAATTTGCAATGTCAGTCTAGACATAAATTTAGTTGAGCACTACGTTATTCACTTTATTACACAAGATAGAGTTAAATAAATGTTATATGGTGCTAAATGTTACCGCATTTTTTAATTGTTCTTCTCAATAATAACAATAAACAAGTCACATATCCATTAAGGATGTTATATGAATACTTTAATCTTTTGTCTCACTGTGGCGATAAACTTATTCTGTAGTTGTAAACAATGATCAGATCTGACCTTCAGAATAACTTTCAAATCTGAACACAATAAAATATACTAAATCATACTTTCCAACTGTCAAGTAATTGAATTAGTGTTTGTAAAATATTTTGCTGCAACAGATAACAAAGTTTAGACATGCATGAGTGCACCCAACTCATGAAATTATGACATGTACTGTCAGACTACAATATTTTTATAATGAAAGCTTGCATTAAACTGAGTAAGAAAACAATAGAATTATATTTTACTTGTTTGCTGTCCATCGTTGCATCTCAATGTATCCAAACGAAAGATGCGATCAACACCGTAGAATACAATTTATCAAATAAAGATCAAACACCTTCATTTGTTTACAAACATTATTTGGCGAATAACACTCATAATAGCGTATTATGGGTCCAGATCATCAGCTCGGGCCCCGGCTGTTCAAAAAGTGGATATGTTACCCATTGCCGTTGGATAAAGCTACTGAATAGATTATCTAAACAGAAAGGGAATCTTTATCTGATAGATAGCGATTTATCTCGCATATTTAGAAAGCTATCCACTTTTTGAACTTGAAGAACCAGCGAGACACTCGAGCGTTTACTACTTTGGACTACTTTTCAAGGACTACTTGGCTACTTAACGTGAAGCTAAACCAACCGCAAGTGTGTACGACACATATATTTTCTAATATCCACCAATAAGCTGAGTTCTGTTTCTGTAAACTGTGTACTATATCGGTGTAGCCTGGATGGACTCTTATGTTTCGTTTCAAAACTGTTACGTAAGGCATAACATAACAGCTGCCGCATGCACCAAAAGTCGTCGCGTCAAATACGTCCAAAACCCCGGCAGAAAGTTCTAGAATTTTTTCCCTAATTATTTTATTCAAATCACTTGATAAGTTCAATTGCTTGATTATGTTGGAGACGTAATGCAAATAATGCTATTAGTTTATGAGTGACGGATGGGGCCGGCTGAAGGTTCCCGTTTAAAGAGTTGGTTACTAACTCGAACGTGACCGAATGCGTTCTAGAACCGTCTCTTGGCATATTTATTTTGTTTCACTTGAATTCAGATCCGAATAGCAAAATGGTTTCCGCGAGAAGTCTGCCAACAAAGAAAAGCAGAGGAACGAAAAAATTTGCTCTATTTCCCTTTCATTGGTTCGGCCTTTTACTCTGTAAGTATTTATTGCAGCTTTCTAGCGGAAATGTCGAGAATCAAATTTTTGACGACATGTACTCATGTAGTTGTATTCATACGATGGCAAAATTTGCAAGAAAGTCTTTGTCTTTAGTCGACCGGTCATTCTCTCGAGTAGTTAACGGTTATACCTTGTAAAACTTCGAAACGATTACTGACTCAAAACCTTGTATTCCACAGGAGCCGCATTTTTGAGTGGAGAATTGGAATGAATTTGCTTCTTAAGGACAGGTTGGTAGCCGATTTCTTCTCGTTAATTAATATTATTCTGTATTTAAATGTCATCACTTTACAAGTTCCGCGTTGAAATTCAAATCATTGTACTAAGTTTAAGCTGTTTAAGAAAATATTTCATAATTCTAACTTACAAAAATTGGAGAGTGAACACGAAACACTCCCGCAAATTAAACGGAGATAGTTTATTTTAGATTGTTTATGCCCTGATCGTGGTAAGTACTTTGCTGTATTGCGCTTCAAAGAACCTCAAACAATTAAGAGAAGTTTCCAGAAGCTATTTGTTTTGATGACTAGCTGAGGGTGGTCCGTTTCGTTCAACGGGAGTATTACACTCAGACTCGGACAAAACAAGACATCGACAACACACACACATCAAATGTTTTGTGTATATTGGGGGTTTGGCGCTGGTGAACAACATTGATCAAGGCAGAGAGAATTTACAAAGTCCAAGAATTTGGCTTTATCACTCAGGTTATGGTTACTCATGTGCGCTCCTCCAGGTCAGGCCATTTTCTTTCACTCATATATTTGTCACTATCTCGAACCGTGGTTTACAATTGATTTCAGTTCATTTGTAGGTTAGACTAAGCAAAGGTTTCGCGGTTTTCCTTTCTAATTGCGTGTACTTGCATTATTATCAAAACAAAACTGCCAACAGCTGACCGTGTATCAGACATCACCTAGAACGAACTTTATATGCCGAAACTGCTCAACTTTGCCGGTCAGTTACAAATTATTGCTGCTCTTCTTGCCTGCCGCTAGTGTTACTTCTATTGTGGAACGTTTCATGCAGTGTGATATCTGTCGAAAATGTTGCTTTTATCACTTCCTAATTGGTTTTGAAATCTCTTTTTGTGCAGTTTTATTTGCCACGTGTTACTACAATTTAATATTGTTGAATTCATTATTCCGGTGATCACCTGCGCTCATGCGTTCACTGAAACACTTCTGTATTTTGTGTTGCAAAAGTGAAAAGGGTATGTTGGGCTGTCGCATTTGCTTGGTGCCCATTGTATATCATTAGGAACTGACCTGTGTCATTTTTTTGCTTACAGCCTTGTCGCCACAAAGTGTTGGGCATGAACAATTTATCGGTACTTTGTCTAGCAGTCTGAGTCGTCTCGCCTGCGAGTGTGACACGACATATCATGGAGGTAGACGAAGCAAAAGGTCAAGGCGAACTTATACAAATTGTGTCTTTTGAAATCGGTGCTTATAGAGAAGAAGAAATTAGCTGGAAAGTTCAAGATGATACTGTCTTTGTAGTAGGTAAACGAATCTCAGGATTAAAGGGGAACTCAGAAGCTCGAGTCGAAGGAGGACGATTTTCAAGAGCGATTCCTATACCGGAACAGGTAGCACCGGCTTCTATTAGAGCCAGATTTGTTGGAGGCGGACTGTTTGTTGTTGAGGGCACCAAGAAGAGAGAAGGCGTGAAGAGGACGCCGAGTCAAACTGCTTATTTTGATGACGCCGGTTTTTCCGTGAGTGTGCGAGTGGACGGAAAAGTGGCCACGGATCTTGGTCTCCTAGGTGGTAACAGCGAAATGACATTAAGCAGCAGTCAGGACGGTCTTGACCTATCTCAACCAGGGGGGTCGCGCTCTAGTACCAGCAGTCAGAGAAAGATGCCAAGTTTCGACTCTTTTGACGAAGATATTGAACTTTTCTTTCGCGACGAACCTCTTGCGGACTTGCTGGAAGCAAGGAGTAATTCACCGATGATTAGAAAAGAGCAGGCAACAACATGAATTGACCTGTTTGAGCTGATCAGTTTGTTTCAGCGAATTTCCCAGACTTTGCAGAGATGCAAATAAGTTGACATCAGTCGATATCGAGTGATATTTCAGCGGCATCGTGGGTCCAAAAATGGGTTGGCGGCTATCCTGAGCAATCTAGTTTCAGTTATAGTTACGAAGCAGTTTTTTTACCATGTTCAGTTCCTGAAGACCACTAAAACTGCAAGAAAGAAACAGTATTGACTTGGTATATATCATGTGTAATGAGAACTTATTTATCAAGTGCTGTATATGACCGTTGTGGATGTTTAATCCACTTCCATATAGTTCGTCCAATTTTCGTGGGCCTGGCCCTGGGACAGACCGAACAATCGAAAAACTATGTCATCATAAATATTTGCTATAAAATGCAGTAATAGTCTAGAACTCAATTCAATCGCCATGCATGTACAAAAAGTATTTGTTTGTAAGTTAAGCGGCTTGTACTGGGAAGCTATTTGGAGGTTTACCATTTTTAGCTTTGTTGTAGATTCTGAGACTTGATATGTTGTTGTGTTTTGTCGTCCTGATTGACTTTCGGAGAAAGCAGAAGTTGGGTCACAAAAGCCCTCCAGGCCGGCTGTCCAGAAAGTTCGGTGTTTGAAAATATATTTATTCGTTTCAATTTTGGTAAGTTTGGAACGCAAAAGTAATGGCTCTCATTAACAAACAAATATTGCATGTAAAATTTAGTTCCGTTGCAATATTTTAAAACAGTAATTTACGCTGTTTCAGGACTGTTTCCAGGTCGGCTCCTCAGAACAAACATCGACAAAACAAAATGCAAACATGTCCCAAAAGCGATTGGAAACATCTAGAAATTTGCTTTATTGTTGATGTTCCAACAATACAGGTCATTCAGTTGCTAAAAAAACAGAATCATCAAGCTGTTTTTCTGTCGAAGAAAAGGCCGATTGAAAGTAAAAGTTGTACACGCGAGGAAACTTAAAACATGAGCTTTGTATTTCCAACTCATCTGCTAGAGAGGCGAACGACAAAATCTCAGAGAATTTGTAATGCGTGAACCGGCAGAAAATAGCATGTTTGATATTTTAAAAATAGCTCCAAACAAGAATACCAGTATTTGGAAGACACTTCAACTACTTCAATTATCGAGTGGCTATTGATGAGCATTTGAAGCTATTCGACAGCTTGGCTAGATTCTCAAGTACTGTTTGCAAACAAATTACTTCACCGGTCACGTTACTAAGCAACATTTCTTTATTCCCGCATACCAACCTACACGTATTACTTTCAAATCGTGGCTTGACATTAACCTCCGCCCTTGCTGATGGCCGGCAATTTTGATAAAAACCGAAACTGTTTTACTTTTTTTTTATAACATGGCCATCTATTTACATCTCTGCAAGAGTTAAAGTGTTTGGTGTTACTCATATTTTCTCACAACTGAACTGTTAATAGCAACCAATAAGTCACAACAAGGCCATTTATTGTACATTTCTTGAAGAGTAGAAGTGTTTGACGTTACTCATTTCTTACAGCTGAAGAGTTGATCAGATGAAAACCCATAACATGACTATTCATGTTGCATCTCTTGAAGAGTCAAGTGTTTGGTGTTATTTTCTTACAACTGAACAGTTGATAGCAACCAATAAGTCATAACAAGACCATTCATTGTACATCTCTTTTAGAGTCAAGTGTTGCTCCTGACGAAAATAAGCAACGTGGCTATTATTTTAAAATTTCCACTTTTTCCGCCATTTCCATTTCGTCCTCACAGTACTTGAAGACACGTACGACGTACTAAATCTTCGAGAAAACATCACAAGACGTTATTCATTCCCGGACAGACTTAAAATTATAAAAACAACGGAACAATCTATGCAACGTAGTACAACCCAAATGGCCTTTCGTTCAGAACCTTGCAACATTTCAGCTGAAACATCAATATTATCTGTGAAAAAAATAACGCAATCGTCCAATTTAATATGTACGTGCACGTCGTTCAGTAACAGTTATTTTCTCACTAAAATTTGCGTTTTATAAAATACGTCGGGGTTTAAAAGTGGATTTAAGAATGTATAGATTTAATATGAAGGTTAAACTATTGCAAAACTATGGCTAAAATATTCCCTGAATAAACGGAGTTTTGCTCAGTGGTTGTGACTTTATTAAGCAGTAACAGAAGTGCTTCACGAAACAAGGTTTAATACAAACCTCCATGTGTAGAATAGCTAGTAAGAAGCTTGAACAAGTAGCTGTGCCTCATCCTTCTGTCATGTCTCTCCTTTATGGCGCAAATGAACCTGTCCCCACCTCCCCTCCCCCATGTTCCAATCCTGGCCTTCCAGAGGGTTGCAACAGAAACTTCGATAAATTACATTTCCATGACCCAATATTCATTTCAGTTATTCTGAATTACTTTGAAAATGCAAATGTTATGAAAGGAACAAGAAAAAAGTTTCAGTCACACTAACACAATTAGACCCCGTCCACACGTATACGGAACTTTTTTGTTACGGATACGGCTATCGTCCACACGTATACGATGAAAACGATGACCGAAAACGCAACTTTTCGAAA
>JANVCJ010081787.1:0-11208 GCA_026413505.1 Epizoanthus ramosus | reverse complement strand
CTCCCCAATCTCCCACTTTTCGACGGCGAACCGATTTTCGGATTACTGGCAAAGAAAGGGGCTGTTTTGCAGTCTAAATCCATAGCGAGTCACTAATACGGATCAAAAAGGATGTAATTGCAAACTTGTAGTGATCAAATTATTTTTGCCTCTTCAGATCCGCCCTTCACTTTGAATTTGGATCACGAAACACACAGGGCAACCGTGAGGGTGAAGGGTGAGGAAATGGGCACTGCGTTACTCCTTATTAATGCAAATAAATCATCATTATTATTATTATTATTATTAATTAGGAAGTATCAAGATAGACAAAGAAAACCAGTTCAGTCAGTGTCCATAGAGTTTTCAACAAAGAGACTCGTGGGATCCACTCTGCGTCCCACGAGCCAGTGACAGTTTCACAATACATTTATTCACATAACGACAAAAATTCACCTGACTGTGACTGAATTGTTAGTATTTACACCGCTTCATAGTCTCCACAAATATATCACAAACTATTCGAAGCGTCAGAGTTGTACAGCTATGAAAGGCTAAATCGAAAAGAAATGTATGCATACACGATTCCACTCGCGCTCTCTCGCAGCACCATTCTTTCCAGATTTTCACACACACACAAGGAAAATAGTATTAGGCCCCCTCGGCCCTCATAGCCAACGCCTTCTTGTGCCATGTTGAAGAACAACTGCATTTGCCCGATTTCTACAGACGATACGTTGATGATACACTAACTACAATGCCATGCATCCCAATCGGCCGCTACTACTTTCCTTGATGAGCTAAATGTAATTTCCACCCATCCCTACACTTCATCATGGAGATATCGACTAGTGGTAAACTCCCCTTTCTTGTTATGCTCTTGGAAAAGAATGGCTCTTCAATATCTACACGTGTTTACCGAAAACCAACTGACAAAGGATTATTCTTGCACTATCAGGGCAACGTAGACCAGCGTTATAAGACTGGACTACTTAAAACCATGTTGAATAGAGCGTATCGCTTGTCATCTAATTGGAGTTCTTTTATGGATGAAGTAGAACAACTGAAACGAACGTTTAAACTGAACTGAAGTACCCACATAACCTTATTGATAAAATCATAACATATTTTGTTGAGTCGGTTATTAGCCAATCTGATCAGATTTGATTACAACATCAAGGAGAGACTGTTCGAATCACTCTGCCATATAAAGATCAAAATCTGCAAATGTTGTCCGCAAACACCTAAAATGACCTCAGTGTAAAAATTGGGGATGTAGAAATCGTACCTGTCTTCAAAAGTGCGAAAATCGAGAACGACCCGAAACTCCGCGAGAAGAAACCGGATGTTGTCAGTAACCAATGCGTAGTATATTATAAGTTTAAATGTGATCTGTGCGATACGGATTACAATGGTTACATGAACGACCCGGCATCTACATCATCGCGTAGAAGAACACGCATCCCAAGTATCAGCAGTTGGGCGCCAGTTTAAAACAAAGCGCGATATTACGAAACCGGACATAAGACAATCTTTTAAGATCTTAAAGAGATGTAAAAGCAAGTTTGATTGTCTTGTATACGAGATGTTATTCATCCGTGATCATCGTCCCGCTTTGAACACACAATCTGACTCTATTCGTGCCAAAGTCTTTGTTTGACTTCGGTTGACTGTCCTTTTTTGTAACGTAATTGTTCTATTGTAGTCACTTACATTTAAGAGAGACGAAATCGTCATGAATTAAAATCCTTGAAAATGGAGTCAAGATGATTTCGAAACGTCGGATAAGTGCGTTTATTTTCATTTTGAATTTATTATCTAAATCTCTACTATTTAAAGATCGTTTGTGTACATAGAAACACTGATACGTTTTAAATCACAAAATGTTCAACCTATTGCCCGAATTTTCCTCACCTCGAGAATAATTCCACGGATATTCCAGTTAGATACCACAGGCCCAACAAAGTAATATACTCGATAACCTTACAAGATTCTTTATAATTTGAAGAACACTTTTAAAACATCTCTGCCAAGTAAACTGAATCACTTTCGTTCGTTTTTTAGAGCAATGCGTATAGCCACGGGCGTTGGGAAACTTTGATTACTATATAAATAGTTTACAATTCAAACCTTTCAGTAGAGCTGTGCATGTGGCGTGTTTCTAACAATTCAAAACCTTTCAGTAGAGGTGTGTGCCATGTTTCTAACAATTCAAAACCTTTCAGTAGAGCTGTGTGGCGTGTTTCTAACAATTCAAAACCTTTCAGTAGAGCTGTGTGGCATGTTTCTAACAATTCAAACCTTTCAGTAGAGGTGCGTAGCGTGTTTCTAACAATTCAAAACATTTCAGTAGAGCTGTGTGGCGTGTTTCTAACAATTCAAAACCTTTCAGTAGAGGTGCGTGGCGTGTTTCTAACAATTCAAAACCTTTCAGTAGAGCTGTGTGGTGTGTTTCTAACAATTCAAAACCTTTCAGTAGAGGTGTGTGGCATGTTTCTACAATTCAAACCTTTCAGTAGAGCTGTGTGGCGTGTTTCTAACAATTCAAAACCTTTCAGTAGAGGAGTGTGGCATGTTTCTAACAATTCAAACCTTTCAGTAGAGGTGCGTGGCGTGTTTCTAACAATTCAAAACCTTTCAGTAGAGCTGTGTGGCGTGTTTCTAACAATTCAAAAACCTTTCAGTAGAGATGTGTCGCGGGCTTTTAACAATTCAAACCTTTCAGTAAAGGTGTGTGGCCTGTTTCTAACAATTCAAACCTTTCAGTAGAGGTGTGTGGCGTGTTTCTAACAATCTAAATGTTTTTCTTTGACAAGCCCTCTTGTCCAAATCATTTGGTAATCAGTCGCCATTTCAAATTTGAACCCTGAACCATTCAATGGGGTAATGTCAGAAAGTAATAACGACATTATATTTCTTTGACAGTTTTATAAATGTTTTCACTATTAATAATCAAAGTCAGTGGTAGTGCTAGCTGTGTGGGACAATAGTTCTGAATTACTGAAGGAATGTGATGTATGATCTACTTCAGTGCAATTTTGGCCAGTTATATTTAGGAGCGAAATACTAGAATTCTTGATACGTTCATTCATTATTTATAATTGTAGTAAAACTATGCCGGCATAGACTGTGGAATAATGTGCCCAGCCTCAATTTCTGAATGTCCTTTTGAGTGTCTAGACAAACCATAAAAAGCTCTTTGAACACCTTAATTTCAAGTCAAAATATGGTTTTCAATAAGAATTTAAAACTTATCCACAAAAGCTCTTCCATATCTTCAAACTAGAATGTAATTAGTAGCTAAAAATAGTCAATAACGCTTATATCACCATTTGCAAACATACCTTTGAAATATGAGCAAAGTTGAAACTTGAGTAATTAGCAACTAAATGTGGATAAGCTTGAAACTAATACTTCAATTAGTAGCTTCGATAAATGATTCAACCTGGAAAAACCTGCTCTAATTCTACTGCACTATCGTACGTAAAATTGCACGTGTTTCGGTTGTTTACTGCGAAACTAATCAGTAAAGTCGTCACAATCTGAAGATAACTGATCTTACAAAGTCAACCAATATGTTTGCACGGGGCATATCTTCAATATGATCACGTGTCTGGCTAAATATCGTAATGCTAACTTGTAAGAATCAGTTTTCTAAGATTTGCATGTCTTGCCGACTTAATCAATTCACGGACGACCAGCGTCATGGCACAAGGTCAGACAATTAAAAACATCTGTTACTTGTTCAAATTGTTCCTGCTGGTTTGTTCTGCGATTGTTGACAGAATCAGTAGGAGTCAGTAATAGAGCAACTGATCTAGAAGGCAACCCTGACACGAGCAAAGTTCTCAAGTGAATTTCTTCCTAATAAGAAACTGAAGACTAAGCCTAAGACTATGCCTAAGACTAAGCCTAAGACTATGCCTAAGACTAAGAAGTTATGTACAGTTGACAGGTTCAGCTTACACCAGCAAATAATTGGGACGCCGCCGTCATTCAAAAACAACAATCTCGATGTACTTGCGTGGTTGAGATGTCTTGGATTTTGTTGAGTATGGGGCAACGACCACACCCCCCTCCCCCTCTCCTGTGTGCTGTCCGTTATTGTAGTTACTTTTTTTTGGGGGGGGGAGTGTATACCTTATGCCTTAATGACCCTGGGAGCTATATCAGCTGCGGCTACTGCCTGAGGTAGGTTCAAACTTGCTGAGCAGGTTCAGGTAAAAGGTCAGACAATTACAGTACCTAGTCCTCTTAAGGGTTAGGCAAAGGACTAACAGACCTTCCCTATAAACCGAACGGCCTTATGTGCAACTGAGTCCGAAGAGAGAGATGAGGTGAAGTGTTCACATTTGCTATACATTTGCTTAAACGAATCGAGTTCCTATCAAAATACTTTATAATTATTATCGTGGGCTACTTAAGTTATTTGCACTTAACTAATGTGAACAGGTTCCGTCTGTTACTTAAATAAATTGTCATTTCAAAGTATTGCCAAAAGTGCACTCTCCTAGCTTAGGCTCATCATGCTCCAGTCAATCGCAGTCTGCGATAACGCATCGAGCCTCTCCGCACCCATTTTCACTTTGTCCCTGATTTCAGCATGCATAAGCGCTAGCTGCGTCTTCATGTCAATGTAGTACTGAAAGTCCGCAAACTGTTCCTCAGTGCAGTAGTTTTCCAGAAACTTCGACACCACTTCCCCTCTCTTGTCGTTGACTTCCTTGATCTTGCACGCTTCCTCGTACTGATTCTTGACCTTGTCAATTTTCTCCAAAAGCACATCCTGCAAAACACAATCGGTAGTAAGTAAAGAAAAGTCCGCCTTCAATCTATGATTGAAGAAGCCAGCATGGCTTATCAGAGCCAGCGCACGGACCCAGTGTGCATTGTGCTCTAAAAAGAATACGGTTTATCTATACGCTTTAAATTTCGGTTAAAGTAAAGTCCACCTTCAATCTATGATTGAAGAATGGCTTATCAGAGCCAGCGCTTAACTCCGGTGTCTGTAGCATGAAGCAACTGAGAGTATCCCTACTCTCCCCTGGATGGGTTGCTAGTCCATCGCAGGGTTACCCCCTCAGCATTTTGTCAGTTTTGTCCCCCAACAATTTGCAAGATACCCATTTACACACCTCGGTGAAGAGAAGCACTGTATGAGTGAAAGTTACAGATTTATACCTGGGTTAGCGCTATCCTAGGGATAAAGTTACCCTCTCTTCGAACAATCGGGTCCTGGGTGATGAGAAGCAGTGTAAGAGTGATGCGAGTTCCAGCAGCCAGGCTCGAACCATCAACCTTTTGGGCTCAAGTCCGAGAAGCTAACCACTGGGCCACCACATCTCTCACAAAACACAAACGATACCGCCAATATAAATCGGATTAGGGCTCACGGGCGCTTAGCCGGGACTTACTTCCGTAAGTAACGCATACGGACAAGTGTCGATTGTTTTGAGCTTTCAGACTTAAAAGGGTATATATGATAGCATATGACATATGGCTTTTACCTTTCGAATAATGAATTATGCCATCAAATTTGAGAGAACAAATCAAAGTGCTACATTTCAATCAGGGTAGCTCATACCCTCTTCCTAAACACTCTTCCTAAACGCTCAAAGATGGCCAGTCATGTCCAATGACTTGTTTTTATTCCATTAAATACGAATTGCCAGGTATATCAAACAGAAGAACGGCATTGACATAATTCACGACCCTGCGTTCACTCAGCTTGACACTCCATATATGCATTGACTTTCCGTGGAATTGAGCATTACCCCGCCATTAAAATATTTCATATCTATTTTCCAAATTATTATATATAACAAAACCATTGACCGATAGTAGTGTAGCAGCTCTATTGTCTCTCATTGTTGTCGTTTTCAAAGCAGCTCCTTTGTTTTCAGGTGTTGGTTATTGTATTTAGGTGTTAGTTATTGTTTGATTATCCAATCAGAGAGCCGCTTTAACGAGCTGCTAGATGACCCCTGACTGGGCCACCCTTTTTAAATAAAGGTTTCATTGATTCATTGATTGATTGATTCATTCATTCATTGATTCATTGATTTATTCATTCATTCATTCATTCATTCATTCATTCATTCTTTCATTCATTCATTCATTCATTTATTCATTCATTCATTCATTCATTCATTAATTCATTCATTCATTCTGTTTCTAGGCCGCACATGTTGGTGTTGGGATCAGTGGTCAAGAAGGCTTACAAGCAGCCAGTGCATCAGATTACGCCATTGCACAGTTCCGCTATCTCAACAAGCTGTTGTTTGTCCACGGCGCTTGGAGCTACCAGCGACTGTCCAAACTGATTCTTTACTCATTCTACAAGAATGTCTGTCTGTATGTTATTGAGGTGAGGAGATTACATGTATATGTAATTACCAAGTACCAGGTTGTTACCTGGTATATTATTAATTTATGTAGGGTCATCCTTGTTGATGTCGTTTGTTTACCTTTTTACTTTGAGAAATATTTCAAGCTGAATTATGTTTGGTGAACAAGTTAAGAATATGCAGGCTACTTTCCCAATTAAACTTTTTGCGCATTCCAGCTCACTGAGGAAGCAAACTTTGAACAGTTTGTTGGATTAATGAGACAAAATACGGAAGAGCAATCATATTTTGCCCTCAGGGACCTGGAGAAAATTTGCATTGATAACACAGTCTATTAATCGCAGAATGAGAAAGTGTGAATCATAAATAGTTACCTTGCCAAGTTTTATTTCTGCATCCAAAAAGTGCGATACTTAATCAATTAAAGTTTTAATGTACATTTTTTGATCGCTTTGCTCCCTTTCTTGACAATAGAACCCATGTTCTTGTCTGGCTTATGGCAGGAACAAGCATGTGAGAAAGAAAATAGTTCTGGGGTCAAGATGGCATTACTCCAAGTAATACTTAGTTGAAGTGCAACTAACCAAAATTGGTTCATTGCACTTGGTTACATTATAAAATGTCATAACCTGATGCTACTCTAACGGCTTATTTCAGCTGTGGTTTGCATTGGCAAATGGCTTCTCTGGTCAGATCTTGTTTGACAAGTGGTGCATTGGTATTTACAACGTTGTAAGTATCACCTCTTTTGACAGTAGGACAGTCAAACCAATTATGTGTAATTGTGTATTGTAAATTATGTTGCCATTTTGTGAGGACGAACAAAACATGATCCATTGTCTCCACTGCATTATTTGTATCGACGTTCTAGTATGTCTAACTAGGACACCACTTCATTGTTTTTCTTCTAAAATGGTAGCTAGTCGTATCAGGAATAGAAGCTGAAGGGACATATTGATTATGTTAATACGTTTGTGAAGCTGTTCCAAAAGATATCCCCAGTTTGCATCCCAAATGTCGCCAGTCGCCATTGGAAGAATATCTAAAGACTACAGACAGTATCAAATATTCCTCTGTGTTATCCTATATCATACAGCATATTCCTCCCCTGGCCAGCAGTCACAATTGACACTTTCTGTTTGCTTTGTATTGAAGATCTTTACATCAGTACCTCCACTGGCCATCGGTCTGTTTGACAAGACAGTCTCATCAGACAGCATGTTGAAATATCCAAAGGTCTACAAGACATCACAAGATGCTGAGATGTACAATTCAAAGGTACACCAGAAATTTTATTTATTCTTCTGATTGTATTGTAATGGGCAAAATAGTTTACTAAAAAATGCAGTTCGTTTATGTGGTGGAACTCCATGTGACACGAGATTGGGAAGTCTGGAACATCATCACGGCTTATAGAGGGTTTTCACCTGACGTCACAGCCGCCATGTTGGTGTAAATAGAGTTATAATTACTTTCCTTTGTTAGATACACCAACATGGCCGTCATACCTATTGTCATTTGAATCTCTGGAGACTGAGTGAAAACGCTCTATACATGTAGATGTCTAATTCAACAACCGAGATAACGTATAAAATTATGTTCAATTTTGCACATATATACCATTACGTGTTCTGTGTTGTTTTCATTCTGTGGGAACATTAAGGTTTGTTTTGTAATGTTCCAACACAGGTTTTCTGGCTTTGGATTTTGACATCAATTTATCACTCATTGTTGCTGTTCTACCTGCCGTACCTGATGCTACAGCATGGTAAGTGCCTGGGTGAATCACAAAGTCACCCTGCTGGATTGAATGCACGCTGATACCTAGATTGCAAAAACGACACACACAGGCACACATATAGCTATTTCAAAAAGGTTGATATCCTCAAAACCCAATACGCAGTAGGGAAAGTGCAATACCAAGCTTCCTCTGTCTCCCAAAAAACACACAGAAGTAGCAAAAAGTACGTTTATAAACACTGCTGATCAGATTTGCTTGAATACCTTTCAGTAATTAGCAAAGTGTGCATGCTTGAGAGCTGAGAATTGTGCTTTGCGGTATTACCTAATGACTTTGCAACCTTTTTTGAAATAGCTGTATACGCAAAAGCATAAGCATATATGGCCTAGTTTCCTTTCTTCCTTCCTTCCAATCAGTATATGTCATATATCTTCATTCTTCCTTGCAGAGGTGCCTTTCATGAATGGTCTGGTTGTTGGTGAGTGGTTTGTCGGTAATGTGGTTTACACGGTAAGTTGTTGTTAACATTACACACGTTAATTTCTGCATTCTGTTATTTTCATTCTACATACCTGATGTGAGTGGTTTGTCGTTTTTCAGCTGGTTGTCATTACCGTGTGTGTAAAAGCTGGATTGGAGCTTGACTCATGGAACTGGGTAAGTGGGATCCTCTTGGAGTGAATAAAGTTACTTTGCCTGATGGTAATCTTCCTTATTCCAACCTCTTATCTGTTCTTGAGAATGTCAAGGAAATTGATAAACACTTTCAGAAAGGTTACAGTGTAGTAACTAATGTTAATTCTGGATTCCCATCATGACAATTAAAGCACCGGCAAATCTTTGAGACGTCATAAGTCAGAACAAGTTAACATGGTTAGCACTCAGAACGTCAACTCAAACCTTCCAGCCTCACAATGAAAAACATAGCTCATCAACTTTGAGTTGATTTATCCATATTTCAAGTTAACAGCAGTCTGTTGAGTTGACAGCAGCTGATGGGCAAACCGACCGGTTATGTGAAATTAACCAAGACGTTATCTATATTAAAACAAAATTGAGACTTTAAATACACTAATTCCTAACCTTTTAAGAGATACTGTTTCTATTGATGGCATTGATAAAGTACGATCGTTAAATATTTCAGTTACCTTAATTGGTATCACATGTACATATGAAATCATAAATACATGTTACTATATAAAAATATACTGAATAATGTACTCTAGTAATATCTAGAGTCACGGATAGAAGGAGGTTATTGAATATTTCAGTGACCAGGAAAAGAAAGAGGACATACAAATTGTAATTGTTAATCTTGGAATATGAAACTTTATATTTTGGTTACTTACGAACACTGATCTTACACCTGTTATAATATTAATTGGTCCTTCGTTCTAAGAGACGTCTTATTCACAATTTTTCACTCCTACATACTACATTCTCATGTGCTGAGATGTTCGTGAGATATTTGCCTAAATTTAACTTCATTCACAGTTCAGTGCATGACCTCAATCACGATGTGTTGGTATATCTTGTGTCTTTATAGCTGTGCCACGTGTCTATCTGGGGCAGCATCGCCAGCTGGTTTATCTTCTTGTTCATTTACTGTACTCCGTCCTTAGCGCTCTACATTGCACCAGACATGATAGGACAGGTCAGTAATTGTAATTAATGCATCTTGCAAACTTTGTACTTCGAGTGCCCATGAAGTAATAGGAGTGTTGAATGGCTCTTCAAAATTTTTCAGTATTCACAAAGTTTGGCCCTTGCTCGATTTGCTCACAAAATTTAGGAGGATGCTCGCTTGCTCGAATTCACTAATTTTAGTAATTCAGTGCTCGCTTGTTCCTGCTCAAAAAAATAATGGTCTGCTCGCATGCTCGCAAATGCTCGCGAAGACCATTCAACACCTCTAGTAATGGAAGACAGGGTCCTGAAAAGCAGACTCCTAGAATTTATCAAATTAGTGCAAAGCCAGTAAAAGTGACATTTACTCTGCAGACGGTTACATATCTCCCAGGCCATACGTTATCAAGATTGATGCATAGAATAAGAGTGGTATTAACACACTTGTATTATTATCATACTAAAAACGTGTCTTGATTATCAATTTTCCAGCTATACCACTCTTAATCCAGTGAAAAGCTGCTACCACAAAGATTTCAGATAGCATTTCCAAACATTTCTCATACCCCAAAGATTTCCGAGTACATCCTAGGATTTCTCAAATTGTCCCAATGAATTTCTAAAGTTTTATTGAGTATCTCCAATATTTTCTGAGCATTTATGAATTTTTTTTTGAAAATTTCCCAAACATTTTCAAATAACGATGGCTTAGTGAATAATAGAGTACAGAGATATGATTTCTATCTGCTCATGTTGAAAATATGTCTCACTGGTTAACACACGAACATAACAGTTAGGGGCTAACGTTCGAGACACATCTGTACTCCTACTGTATCATGGATTGTAAAGTCCCCACCTCCCCTCCCCTAGAGCATTTCCACCCAAACATTTGCATTTTATGCACTTTGAATAACTGTTGGACATGCTGTGTGGAATGAAACATCCATGGTGCAGTGTTAAATTGTTGTCAAGTGTTTGATGATTAAATGTTTGCTTTTTGATGTGATCAAAATTGGTGACCAAAATGAAGGGACTTAGATCCAAAAACAGTACCTTCTATTCCCCTGATAGTAAGTGAGTTGCTAACCTCTATGTTCATTTCACCACAGGAGTGGATGCTGTACTCGTCCCCAGTCTTCTGGTGCTCGCTCATCATAATTCCCTTCGTCACTCTTTTCGCTGATTTCATCTACAAGATGTAAGTTCACCAGTTTCACCAATATGCTAAGCTGTCGTCCAGTTTTACTGCATGACGTTCATTGTGGTTCTAGGGCTTGTCTTAATTGTTGTAGGCGCAAGCAAATGCTTTGAGTTGTGACTTTATTGCTTCTCTGCAGCAATGAAATCAGTAAGGTAGTGAACTTTGTGACCAATACGATAGCACACAGTTCACATTTAACCCATAACAAACTGTGATAGTGCTTTTAGATGTCTTCATCTATAGAGCGTTTTCACCTGACGTCACAGCCGCCATGTTGGTGTTCCTCAACAATAGAGTTATAATTACTTTCCTTT
>JANVCJ010081776.1:0-11211 GCA_026413505.1 Epizoanthus ramosus | reverse complement strand
CAGCGTTGTAGCGGGAGAGATTCTAGGGGGGCATCTCCCCCTCCCCCCCCCCCCAAAAGACACAGCCAAGCTCCCTGTCAAGCCCCAGACTCTAGCAACTTGTGAGATGGTAAGATAACTCCTTTGCAGATTTGAGGATTCGTCTTTCACCATACCTCCCCCAAACAGAAAAGTTAAAAATTCCAGATAGAACTCTGATTTAGTGCTACTATTAAAGATACTAGAATAAGTCCATCAAATATCTTTCGAAAGTACAGAATAATATAAAGAGTATATAATGTCGATCGTTTTACAAGATATAAAATAGAGTTCACAAACGCTTGCAGATTTACCTCCAAATGACATTTGTACATCTTTTGTAGTTGTAATTCCAAACCAGTTGTACCGCCACGATTTCAAATGTTTTCGATTTAAGCAACTAGCAACAACTTAAATGAACGAAATTTCAGTATGAAACACTAGTGCTATGAGTAACCTTTTACGAAATATTTCCTTTGGCTTCGCCCAAAATGAATAGGTTAGAAAAGTAATGCAAGTTACTTATTAAAGTGCTTAGTATGTGTTGGAATTGTGACCTCATATGATATCATACGTAGACGGTACAGTTTTAATTGGGTTATGAAGAGGTTGGGCAAACAGAGTGAGAGACAGTTGGGGAAGGGATTAGGAGATCATTATATTTGTGAGTCAATGAGTTATGAGCCATGAGTCAGTGAGTCATTGACTCTTAACGCTAACCCTAACCCTAAAACTCAACTTTTCCGAGCCAACATCTTCCATGATAGCACATTTTCACAGCTAGGAGGGGCAAGACTGCTGACCAACTCATAAATTATTGACTCGTGACTCATTGACTCATAAAATAACGGTCTTCGGGGAGTAGTAAACAACAAGAGCGAGTGAAAAGTGAGTGAAGGGGGCTTGGCTGACATGACGAATAACCATATTAAAGATATTCCAGCTTTTCTGGTATCGTAGCTAAGAACAAAATATCAAATACCAGAAAAAATCGTGGCCATGTTTCAGAGAAATAAGGCCCTGTACTTTGGGAGAGGTGATATTTTGATCAGCAAAAATATAGCAGTTTTTCATAAATAGAAATATTTTGGAGTGGCTTTATAAGAATTTTGTCACGAGTTTTGTACAACCGCAACAAATAAAACGCTTACAGTTTTGACTTTAATACTGTTGCTGGATAAAATGTAGCCTTGGGGGTTTTCTGGTGACAGCAAGGGAGAGGGGTCGAGGATCGAGAGGGGGCAACAGTGTGGAGACGCGACGTACATTTTTATTTCAAGAATACAAATCAGTAATACTCTTCTTAACACTTTAAAAATTTCATTAGCTTTTTGTATTTTCCCACTGTTGTTGTAGTTTTCTTTTAATACCGTAAAGATATATACTTGCGATAGTTTTTGATGAATGAACAGCTGACGACTGGATCTTAGCACAGCGCACGTGGTATGATCTTGGGCTGCATTTGAGGTAATCAATACTCGGTGACTAATGGGAAATCCGTCCGTCGAAGGAAGCGTGATGGGAATGGTTCTTTCACCATTGGTCTAAGTTTTAATTACTTTTGATTTTCCAACCTTTTAGTTTTTTGTACCTGGTTTTATGCTATGGGTTTTTCTGCAGTTTTCTTGCTATGAAGAGCGTCTTTGAAATATGATTTTAAATTAAAAATTCTTGTGGGGCTAAAGTTTAAACGAAAAAAATTAAAACGTTTCACAAAATGAACTGCTGTGATATCAGGTTTTTTTTTCTCTTCACCCGAAAAAATGAGAATGCATATCTATGAAAATAATTTCAGAAACGGTTCTAACTGCTAAGCCTTCAAATTGAGCATCACCCAGGGAAACAAAATTATATTCTCTTACTTGTGAAAACTCTGGAGTGTAAAGGTAACACTTTTCCAATCAGTAAACTTTGTCCTTTCATTTTGCAGACCTGTTCTCCTTCTTCCATATGAATATAAAAATTGTAATTCGGCTCTTGGAAATTGTGAGGCCGTGAAAAAGACAGCTACATCTTTTTACCATTCTCATTCCCTTTTGAATGTGATCGCGTGGGACTAGAACCGATAGTGTAGTTTCCCGTGATTTGATTGGCCGGTAGGTTTTGCAGTCGATCACAAACGGCTCGTTCGTTGTCCTTCGCTGCGAGCTTGTAAAGCTTTGATACGAACTCGCATCTGCTCTAGCAGTTGTTGTGTTTTCAGTTACTTTAGCCATTTCAGGATCTTCACGATGGCCTCGGTAAGTAAACAGTGTTTTCAACTGATTTTCGTGGGATGTTTTTACTATCATCTTTTCATTCTTTAGACTTCGTCGAATGTAGAAAACCTCTCGCCACAAATCATCAAGCGAGTCGCGAAAGAACTTGAATCTCTAACTAATAGTCCTCCTGAAGGAGTGAAAGTTTTCACAAATGACGAGGACATTACGGACATTCAAGCTTCCATTGAAGGACCTGGTATGTATTTTGTTTTCAAAGATTTCCAAAGTGACAGACTGGTGAGTTTAAGTTATCGTAAACTCTGGCGTTCGCTTCGATTTCTTGCTGTTGACATGTACAGTGCCTTTGTTGAAGACGAACGAACTTTCAGCATTCATCTGATCGCACATTTTCCGGTAGTGTTGCGTATGTGGAAGTAATGATCTTCGATGAAACAATTCTTAATTTGTGTTCCTTTTTCTTTCTGCTGCGAAATAGCTGGAACCCCATACGAAGGAGGAACTTTCCGAATAAAGCTTGTCCTTGGAAAAGATTTTCCTGCTTCGCCGCCGAAAGGTAGTATGACTTAGAAGCTGACAATATTTCTTTTAGGCAGAAATACATTATAGTTAATAGTAGTTTAGTGTGTTTTGCTTCTGCTTTTTGGACTTTTGAAGCATCCCTTGTTGATTCTTCTGTCAAACTTATATCGGGTATACTTTGCTATAGTGTCGTGCCTGCCTTTGCGAAATTTATACATGTATATTTATATTATTCGACAACTGAAGTGAATAATTATGGTTGAATCCTTTTCAGTCTGCAAAGCGAAATTATGAATTTACTATAGACAACCAGATGAACGCATAGGATAATAGTGCTATACCCTTCTGATAAAACACTATTAATACTCATCTGGATTTTTTTTTGATCATGAGTTTCAGGATGGACAGCTTGGGTTGTGTTTACATTATTTTGTACATTAATTCGTGTGGCTTGCACCATAAACTTCTTGTAGATTCTGTGGTTTTGTACTGTTTACATTTAACGTGTTCATTTCCTGTGTCACGTTTCGTAACGATTAGTTGATATGTCGTCGTGGTATTGTAGGATTAAAGGCCATTTTATACGTTTCGTTATGTTCTTGAAAAACTGCACATCGTAATAGACTAAGCTACATGTACATGACTGTATGTCCATGTTTAAATCAGTAATCTGTAATGTCAAAGTATAACCTGAAAGGTCCTGTTGGCGTTGCTCTGAAGTGCAGAAGAAACGTTTTATAATTATATATCGCGTATTAGCAATCCAGCTGGATGTTTTGACCCATTTTCAGTTGAAAATGAATTGTTTTATTCTGGATATGAAAACTAGATGCACACTGGTGTTCAAGAGAAAAAAGGGGGATACACTAAACTGTAATCTGTATTGAGATGGGCCTCGGGGTGAACACAAGTTGCATGCATCCTCATGCGTCAGGCTTGGAGGAGGGGGTGTTGGGTAAATTTATTAATTATCAGACACTGGCAAAACTGGGTAATCCCCAGCCACTCATACTGATTTCATGTTTCTTGTCAACAAATTGCATGGGATGATGGAAACATTTTAATATTCATTTTTTATTTGTCTGTAGCAATAGCATGCATTTATAGAATGCAACCTTGCTTCAGCATAATGCAACGTGCAGTACTTTATTGGAGCTTTTGTTACAATAGCACCATACAAATTATGTCAATATATGCAGGCTGGCAGTTGGCAGTCTTTGGTAGATCTTTGGTTAGCATGCTAGGGAATATATAAATAAAATAAATAAAATATTGATCTGAGAAAAGAGACGATAATTCACTGGTGTGTGCATGAGGGACACATTTTCTGCTAACCTCGACAAGATAGGCTCAATTTCCAGACCATTATTTCTCATTAGTCTGTATACCTTGATTTCCTAATTTCCTTTACCTTCATGATTATGTGCCCTGGCCTCACATATTGCTGACCAATGACAATTTTAGCTTTGATTATTTTTTATTTACACACCTATATTTCAATTACTGTAGCACTCAGCACCTGCATTGCATATTTGCATGTATGGGGAAACCTTTACGGATTATAATATATAAATATAATAAATAAGTGTGATTCACAAGGTCAGGAACAGTGTAGCAGATGAGTGGTTTCATTTACAATTATGGTTTTAGGTACTCATATTCACGTAGCCCATGCTAATATTGTAATGAAGTCAGAATAGATTATATTAAGGCCCTGTCACACAAAGCTTGTTTTCCCAGCAACTTGCAATGCAACATTGACAAAAGCAGGTCACTGCAAGTTGCTGTGAGATGTCAATGGTCACAACTTTCTTAAGTTTGTAACTCAAAATGTAATCGATTGTTGGTCTGCAATAAACTTATATTTGTTAGTAGTTTTTAAACGGCAACGCTAATGACACTGACTTAATACAATACACCAACAATATAAATACACACCTACTTAGCTTTGTAAATTATTGACTCTGAAGATGACCTCCACACAGGTTGTCGAAACGTTGGTCACCAACAACAGTCCTTCTCTGGACTACACAAACTTGGACAATCACTCTACTGCAAACATTGACTCACCATGGGTTCAAACCATTTATTTAATTTGTTTTTACGACACCAGCCAAAATAAACATGGTGTTTTAGGCAGTTATTCTTGGTAACATTTTTTTGCATTTTTGGTATAAAAATGATCTACTCTTAAAAGAGTCTTTTGGACCCAATAAAATTGAATTTTCTCTATATAAATGGGGTATGAAACTTAAGTAAAAATGGAGTTGGGAATTAATGGCTTATTTGCTATTAACATCCCTACCCAGAATTACAGTGAATACCCCCATGGCTAAAATATATGCCCCAGATGCTACAAAATTAATTGTGGTTTTCACCCTACAAGAAGTATTTTTGTGTTGTGATGTTCATTAAAAATTGTATGAACAATTTTGGTTAAATTTTTGTTTACTGTTACCCTGGGTACCAGAAGCTAAGGGTGCATTCGATGGACCGTATTCCAGAATAAGAATACACCCGGGACAATTTCAAAATGTCTCATACAATCTCTAAGCAATAAAATTATTGCGCTGAATTATGTATTATGGTGAGCTGAAAACTAATAGTTTCATTTAGCATATTTTGGAAAAGGAATACTGATCAGTTCAGCAGATCAAAGTTTTTATTCCGGAATTCAGTCAATCAAACATGCCCTAAACTCACTCAAATGAATGGAAGATTGGCCTTCGGCCTCATGCTTTGCAGCTTCAATCCACCATTCATTCAATCCTCCATATTTTTGAGCACCCAGGATAGTTTTATACTGTAAAATGTTACATGTAATCTAACAACACGGTTATTATTTCCCTCAGGATTTTTCCTTACGAAGATCTTTCATCCAAATGTTGCAAATAATGGAGAAATTTGCGTTAATACTCTCAAGAAAGATTGGAAACCTGACTTGGGAGTGAAGCAGATATTACTGGTAAGTTCTAAATACACGTAATTCAACTAGTTTAGGTACTAAGTGGAAATACCACTTTATGAGAAATATTAGAATTTATGTTCTACTTAGTTTCATTTGCCCTTTGTAACAGTAACTTTGGAAAATCAAGAGAAACCGAGCCAGTGATGTGAATGTGTAATATACTGATTTAAGAAGTGATGTTGTATTTAGCAACTGAAGGCTTGTGATTAATTATCATGGGTGCCAGAGGTACAGCTTGCTGTGAGCACGATTGCAAAAGACAAATGAGAGACGTGGCATATTAGCAAAAATACTTCTGGCATTCAGGGTAGTGATTAGTCAACTTTCAGTAGAACAGGCATATTTTTGGTGGTCGGTGATTGTTTGTGAGAGAACAAATCCAAAAATGATTGCTTTGCAATTGAATACTAACAGTACATTTCAAATAAGTTGTGGAATGGAAACTGGTGAATTTTATTTGCTATCCCTTTGTTAACAGAAGATGAATCACAAATAAATGCTCTGAAAGGGATCAATTGGTGGAAGAGATTTCTCGCCCAGAGTAACACTTGTGCCATCAGAAAATTATGTTTGTTAGATTTTAACTTAAGTTAGTAATTTGAAATTACTCTGCATGTTACTGACAACTTGATTGCAACAGAAAGGAAAATATTTGTGTGTGTGTGACATGCAAAAATATATTCAATAGTAATTGGTAAAAGTGTAAAAAAATTTACTGTCAAGTGATATGTTATCAGAAGCTAGATCAGTTTTTAATTAGTGGTGTTCAGTTGAGACATGTTATAATAGTGCTCAAAATAGAAAAAAACTATGTACTGTTATTCTATAATTTTGAGACAAAATGAAAGTAAAATAAAACATAAAATTCAAACTACACTTTTATTCTTACTATCACCTGTGATTTTTGACATTTGGCTTGCTTTTGACGACCTTGACCATTGCATGCAGAATTTTATTTCTATTCCAGCCCTGCTTAATAACTATTATATTTATTAATTACACTTTGTAGTGTCTATGAGCTGCATGAAACTGGGGGTTGCGACAACTAACATTCTTCAATCTCTAATCTATAGAACTTTGTATATTAATTACATATTATTTATAATCTGAATGTCATTTTGGAGAATCTATATTTTTAATCTTCTCTGTATAAATAAAATAAAGATTAAAGATAAACCTTTTCCCAATTATACAAAGTAATTGTAATTAGTTTTGTATAATTAAAACAAGTAAATAAATAAATAAATAATAAATAATTATAATAAATAAAATTTCTTTCATGTCGGTAGTACATGTACCTCAGACATAAATAATTTGCAATACTGATCCCCACCTCACAAAAGTCTGTATGCATGTTGATCTACTACCTATTGTATTGTATTGTATCTACATGTACCATGTATGCATATATTTGGTACCATAATCAATATTTTCCCAACAACTGACAGGATTTGATTTTTTATCTCTCAGACTGTTAAATGTCTTCTGATTGTCCCAAATCCTGAGTCAGCACTGAATGAAGAAGCAGGAAAGCTGCTTCTTGAACAATACGATGACTACTCGAAGAGAGCCAGATGGATGACAAGCCTGCATGCAAAGCCCTCAACCATGGGTAAGACAGAGACAAACATGGAGACTGGAGAGCCTACAGAAATCACGAGAGGGAGCAAAAGGGCTGGAGAAAAGGTCAATGACAAAAAGAAAAAGGACAAAAAGCGTGCCTTGAAAAGGCTATAGCAGTGTATATATTTAGGACTCAGTTTGAATTAAATTATTTTATATATTGTACATATAATTACACTAGACTTAATTCAGTTGTGCAGACGATTCTGTGCTTTCACTTTGAGAAAGGATTACGACTTAACAAATTCAAGTGCAGCCGGTGGTTAAACCTAGAATTGCATGACTGTGCAGCTTGCATTTCCAAACCAAGTGTTGCTCCATGTGCAAGTACGGCATCAACAGGAGGTCTTAGGGTGCGTTTGATTGACCGTATTCCGGAATAAGAATACACGGAATAAAAACTCTGGTCTGTTCAAATGGTCAGTATTCCTTTTCAGAAATACACGAAACAGAACTACTAGTTTTCAGCTCACCTTAATTCATTATTCGGTATAATCACTTTATTGCTTAGAGGTTATAGGAGGGATTTCGAAATGGTCCCGAGTGTATTCCTATTCCGGAATACGGTCAATCAAACGCACCCTTAGATCATATTGCTAGAAATAATCTTGTTTCATTTGCCAAGCCAAATACTTATATCTTCAGACTTTCAGTTGTTTAGAATATACTTGATAATTATGTTTGCAGCACTTAAACAAGTGTATACTTGTATGCTTTTAGAAGTGGGGATTGGACCTTGCTTTAATTTCCAAATAGAAATTATTTTTTCATTGCAGCCTCAACCTCACAAGTTTACGGTTGCTTCTCCTGTTATATCACCAGTTAGGAATTTAATATCATATGGTGACATGTCAAGACAGTTGACCGACGATGGTCCATGCATAGTTATAGGCCTTTCTACATTCAAAATTTCTTAGTTCATGACATTTAGGCTAAAGTTGAGTGGGTATTGACACCAACCTTCTTCCATTTGATAGGTATAACAGTTTTAATATTATACTTCAGTATAGCTTAGTAATCCTTCTTTCTAGCAGTCCACACTCAACCTTGGCTTATTTGACAGGCAAAGTTTACCTGCCTTTTGTAAACTGTAAGATGGCCTATTCTTGTATAAACAAGTCTGTTACTTTATTTTATGTTGATTTTGTGTGGAGAAGGTAACTTGAGGTTCAAATGACTGATAAATGCCCCAGAGATTTTTTATATATGCAACTTTATGATAGTTTTGACTTTCACATTCATTGACAAGACTTGACTCAAGAATTAAGTTGATGTTCCAGCCCAATGGTGTTCAATCCAATTGTACATTTTATTCATTTCTTGTGACATTGATGCATGTATTGCACATGTCCCATAACTGATTTAACATGTTGCATATTACAGCATTAAGATATTTCGTCCTTGATTGCATCTTTTCAAAGTTTCAGTGTGTTGGAAACTGAAAACTATTGCATGAAATTGTGACCTAGACTGCAAGCAGTCCATCTTTTCCCTCCATAATCCGTCGAGAATTGGCGAAAATTGACGCACAGACTCCCATTCTTCTCTCCTTTTGCACAGATTACAGAGGGAAAAGAGGGACTGCTCATACTCTAAATAACACACACTTGTAAACAGCATTTACAACTAAGAGGCATCAAATATCTCACATCGCTCGACTTTAATTATTACCTTAAGTTTGCACATATTGTGACAAATGTCATTCTTTACTTGTCTCTATCCTATGGTTGCGCCTGGATAAAATCCTATTTTTAGTATCAAGATTATGCAGGAAATTACATTTCAGAGAGTCAGTTATTAGGTAAAGACATTTTGCAGGGGGAATTTGCCCTCCAACCATTCTGGAAATTCAGGCTTACAATGCAACTAGCCAGAAGTGTCTAGCCATTGCCTTAATTTTCAAATTTAATTTTTTTGTGCAGTTTTTGTACAGGTCACAGTTGGTAGGCATCTACAATTTTGAAAATAGTATAATAATATGCCTTAAATCTTAAAAAGGGGAAATTGCTTCACTCTTGTACCATAACTGTCAAAATAAAGTGTTAAAAAGCTGTATAATTCAGATAAATGCATGGGTGTGTAACAGCGCCCATACTCTAATAACAGATTCTTTTCTAAACTGCCCAGAAATTTGTTATCAAGGTAGAAATAAACTTTCAGAAAGTAACATGCCGCAGCATAAAGGGTTATTATACGTGACGTGTGCATCTTTATTTTCTTTTGTATGTACATATTATTTGGATTGTTAGTTGGATTGTTTGTGTGTGTACAAGTGCACTGGTGTCGTATTGTATTGTAAATAAAGTATTGTATTGTGTCGAGGAAAGGAGGAAGTTATAAATTAATATTATCTGTTCAGGTGCATTTTTTGGTGTGTCCCTGCTGAACACCAAAATATTTAGTGTCAGATCTTTGGAGAATTGTGTTTTCAAAATACAGTTTGCAATAACAATAAAATAATATAGTTAGGTATTAAATATAAATATAATTAGATGTCTTGTTAGGCAGCTGCATGACCAGCCAATAATCTGGATATTTTTATGAGTCAGCAGTATTTTGACAAGCAATTAAGCAAGCCAAAATACAACTTGGTCAGTAAGAAATACCCAGCCGTATATGTTGGCTCATTGACCACCCGTTAATAAGGTGTTTACTTTATTGTAGATTTTCTGAACATTTCTGGAGATTCTGATGATTCCAAAGAATTTGAAAATAGTTTAAATATCATCAAAATCTGCACTTCTAAAGATTTCCAAAGGCTTCCAAATATGCTGGTGCAAAATTGATGTAAGTTACTACTACAACAACAACAACAATTTATTTTATTTACCTTTATATGTCAATTATTATTTACATTGTTATCTCCTCGACAGGCAAGGTAAACTGCCACCTAGAATAACCTCAGGGCTAAACAAAGCTGAGTGGACAATATAATTATAATTTGCTCAAAAAAATGGTCAAGCTACATTTTTTTATTCACCCTAACTTATTCCTCTTTTCTCTTTATAACCTTTGTGAGAATTTAAGTTTTCATACATACCGGTAGTCACACCGTTTTGCACTAGACTCTTCAATTAATAAAAATTGCTAAAATCTGTCCTATTTTGAAACTTTAATTGATATGAGGTGTTCAGAAGGTCTGAGGTGTTCAGAACAGTCCAAGGACCAAGTGACCAGTAACATGATATATTTATCACTATTAGGGTTATTCTACACAATTGTTAGACTGCAAAACAGTCCCTTCTTTTGCCAGAAATCAGTCACAAACGGGATCTTTTAGCGATTTTGGCAGTGCAGTCAGGACAATTGAGAATGCGCTGTGCTCAGGGGCAGATCCAGAACATTTGTAAAGGGGGCACTCTTGTACAATACAACTACAAGGGTAACTGCTCCAAAAGAGGTTTTTTTCAGTGTTTTTGTTTCACATGTTTGCAAAATTGCTGATGAAAGGGGGGTAAGGTTGTGAATTGGATACAAAGGCAAGGTGCTACCTTGCCTTTGTATCCAGTTCATACCCTTAACCCAAGGCCTTCTTGTATACTATATCTTCAATTCTGTCATAAACTTTCAAGTTCAACACAACACTACATATTTATTTTAAATTTAACTTACCAGTCTTTCAAAACTATAACTACCCCCCCCCCCCTTTTCATTGTCGGAGCCCTGGGCATAGATGCAGCTATAACAGACTAGGGTTGTTACACTCAATATTTCACATACAATCTTTTCTGTTGACTAAGAACAAATATAGCATACATGTTCCAGGAATACTTTGTGAATATGCCCCGGGGGGTGACTCCCATATAAAAAGGGCGGGGATGCTCGTCGGGAAATTTCAATTGAACCCCTAAAAGGTACCAA
>JANVCJ010081765.1:0-11211 GCA_026413505.1 Epizoanthus ramosus | reverse complement strand
CGAAATGTATTTCGGACCTGCGAAATGTATTTCGGACCTGCGAAATGTATTTCGGACCTGCGAAATGTATTTCGGACCTGCGAAATGTATTTCGGACTTTCGAAATGTAACTCGCACTTACGAAATGTAACGTCTAGCTAACCCCATGCATGTACTGCGTTGTACTGTATTTTATTGAACTGCATTGTATTGTCATAGTGTTTAATAAAGCATAAACGTTAGGGTATAGTACACTTGAGTGAGTAGTCCAACTAGAAACAGTAGAAACTCCAACAACTGTGAAATACCACTGTGAATTGTATATTTTGTTCCTTGTCTGTGTTAAAAATGCATGGAACATTTCATGTACCCCGTAATGCATTCTATAAGCTCGAACACTGTACAAATACATGCTTCCATTTGAGGACCAGCTCCTAGCATCTTCGACATTAATACATTAACTACACTTGTGTAAAAATAACATCTATGCATTTAGTACAGGCGCTGATCAACACCATTCAGCACCACACACAACATTTGCCTTAACTGTCATGGAAAGTTAACACAAAATTCATTTGTTATACTGCAAGCAGCCCATTTTTTTTCGTCTAGAAATCGCTGAGAAACGAACATTTCGAGACCAGCGGGTGTGTGTGTGCCTTGCACACTTTCAATTAATTCCAATTCATTCTGTCGTAGAAGCCGTTGTTTGTTGATCGCAACAACGGCACCCAATATATCTCTCCTATTCTACAAAGGTTAAGTCTATAAAGTCGAAATTGCATTTCGGCAAAACCGGGTTGTGTTTGACCTCATATTAACACAAATATTAAACGCGACCCTTCTCAAAATCTCCAAAGAATTATTACCTAATTGCAAAGTGCCCCCTTGTTCAACTGTATGTCAATATTCGCAAGCACAGTTGGGTTATTCTGACAAACACAAATCAACCAAAAAGCGTTGTTATTCACATGGAGACTCCGTTCTCAATGCACTAGTTGTCATGCAATAAATATAACATTCTCCCAAATTCTAAAAATACTAAAACTGCACCTTGGGGATGAAATCGTTAAATAAAACATACGATACCACATTCACTCTGGATGCCTAAGCATGCAAACTGGTGGGTGCCATTGTCAAGTACAAACTTGGCTGCAGTTGCCCCAAATTAAACCTCGCTACAGGTGGTACCACGTACAGTGGACATAAATGGGATCAAGTGACCATTGATTGAACTGGTACTGGTATAGTTTCATTCCCTGGTATTGGTATAGTTTCATTCCCTGGTACTAGTATAGTTTCATTCGCTGGTATTGGTATAGTTTCATTCCCTTACAAGCTGGTTACGTGAAATGGTTATATTGCATTTAGTTTTAGCATTGCTTGGACAAACTGGTATTCATGCTAATTTTGCTGATGTTGCATGCAGGTTCAACTTATATCCATGGCCTCCCAGAATCCAGTGCAGTGTTCTGAACGAGAATCAACCCCGGTATCATGTAAACACACATAGGGCGCTTTCCATTTGTCAGGTGTGGCCTTCCAAGAGAACTTGTAAATGGAAAGGTCAAACAAACCCTGCACCTTGGCTCTCCAGAAAGGGGTAACGCAGCATCTCTGACCAATGAACAAGATCTGTCTGGCCCGAATCATTGGCTATGGTTACGGCCTGCCATCTGACAACTATCACACACACTGACACAACCAGACAAATGAAAGGCGCCCTTAGCCTCTGACTGTTGCAGTTTGTGTGGTCCAGCCAACCTTGGTCTCGACCATTCACAACTGCACGTGCAGTGACGCGATAGATATATTGTGAACTGAAGCATGGAATGCCATCGACTGTGAGCTATTGAATAGTGCACAACCGTTTGATTTCACTTTCATACTCGTCATCATCAGTTATTGTGTCTGGTGTTCGTCCGTTTACATTTGGAAGATACGTCTTGGAAATAATGGCCTCCTTCTCATAAAATAACATGTATGGTGTGTCTTGTTGAAGTCGACTTGCATCGCATTCCTAGAGAGATTCATGAACCTGGTCATTAACTCAGAAATAGCAAAGGTGTCAGGGTTACCTAGAGGCATGCCCCGCCCTATGCGTGAGTATCAATTAGAAGTCAAATATACTTCCAGCCAAAAATAGGCAATTTAAATGTGGTGAAGAGCTTTCGAGAATGCAAGGAACGGATATAGTAATGTGATTGATCAACAGGGGGGAACAGGAGATTTTCAATTCTGATGTCACATCAGTTTTGTTTTATGGTTCAGAAACATGAAGAATGACCAAGAAAACCGAGTAGAGGATTGAGACCTTTATCACCAACCGTATATGAAAGATATTTAAGACATAACGGCCAGATAAAATCCACAGTGAGGGGCTGTGACAGAGAGCAGGACAAGAGCCAGTTACCCAACAGATACGGAGGAGGGAGTGGGATGTAGTGGGCATACACTGAGGACACCCACATCGAACATAACATGTAAGGACCTAACTTGGAACCCTCCAGGGAAGTAGAAGAGAGGACAGCCCAGAAACAGCTTGAGGAGGGATACAGAGGAAGAGATGAAGAGACAAGGCATGAACTGGAATGATCTGAGGAAGAAAGCATAAAATCAAGTTCACTGGAGAGGAGTTGTTGATGGCCTATGCTCCCCATGGGGTAATGATGGCCTACGTATGTCGACATTTCAAGGAATATTCCAGGTATGAAAGGACTGATTATCTACGTACCTTACAGCTACTGTCATTGTAGCAGTACCATTTGTTGTTCGAGTTGTGTGCGAATGATATGTAGTGTCCACCACCTAGTACTCCTGTGTGACACTGAAACAAAACAGCAATACAGAATTATGATCACATTTCCCCAGGCTTGTGAACACTGCAGTGGCTTCCTGTAAGAGATATCTTAGTCTGCGGAGATACTCTAGTGACATTCAAGTGTATCAATGGACTTGCTCCTGACTATCAGATATTCATACACGTAAGGTCTTGTAACCATCTAAACATCCCCAAATTCCGGACCTCAAGTGGACAGCGATATGGAACACACTAGAATCTAACCTCCAGAGGGAATGCAATCTACCCAAATTCAAGAAGCAACTAAAGTCAGCTTGACTAGCAGGGTCCACAGTTCAGAGTCCACATGATAGTTATTTAGTTAGTTACAGTAGCTTTTAACAGATTTTAAATATTCTCATTGGATGTAAATAGTCGTTGAAAAGCCCCTATGGGAACTTCTATTAAAGATATGTATGTATATATGAATGGATATCCATAACTCATTAGCATTCTTTTCTCGTGCGCAGTGATAGTATTAATCATTGTATTCATTGTCATCATCATAACAATTATAATAACATACCATATACACTGTTGTATGAAAAGCCTGAACAAAAAATATGTTGGAAATCTCATAAAATCCACAGAACGTGTGTAATCAACAAAGGTCATTACTTACTGACATCGAATACAGTTTGTAGGTTGGGGTTTCAGTGTCGGAGTTCTCAGTACATGTTGACCCTGCCTCGTCTGTTTTGTGCTCTGCAGCAACACTTGTTGCACTAGAACTTGGCAGCCCCTCACTGGCGCTGCACCTTCCATTCACCTCCTCATTTACTGCTTCACACTCTGTTGTTGTAGAACTAGACCTAATACTTGAGCTACCACACTCTGGGCTGACTTTATTTAGACTAGACAAACTGGTGCAGGATGAGTGACGTGAACTGTGGTGGGAGCTGATTGGTCCGTTGAGTTCAGCTTGACTGGAGGAAGTTGAACCTGACCCTGAACCCGAGCTTGTGCTGTTGTTAGATGTCTTCCTACCTGAAGTGGTGTTTGTGGTACAAGGTGACGTGCTGGGTGTGGAACTCTTCTGCTCTTCTTCGCTGCTCTGCTTGTAAATAAACAGGGATAAAAGAATAAATATATTCTATATTACATTCTATGTGCCACGAGGAGCGTGGAGAACAGGCAACATTACATTCAATGATGGAAGCACAAACAAACTTTGCAGAGGTGAAATGACTGCCGACGTTAGCCAAACAGACTAATTACATTTACAGCAGTAACAATTCATCAACTTTGTTGTAGTTAAGATACTAAAATAGCAAAGTTCAAGACCACAGGCCCTGTATATATAACTTATAGGACTTATTTACTATCCTTTGCTTATTTCTCAAATATCTTTTCCCAATTTGAAATTCTCACCTGCTCTTCTCTCTGTTCACTGCCTGCAGTGTCCGATTGCTCGTCAAGTTTTTCTTCCACTGCACTCTTTACAGTTACCGTCATGACTGCTGTTTGAATGGGTTGACCGATTCACCAGGAATGCTGATGGGTCAAATCCCTCCATGGGATAGTGGACAATCTTGTTTGATTTTACCCAGTGACCATTAACAAACTGAAACCTCTTCAAATGAATAACCTGCAAAAATATATAACAAGAACTAAGAATCGCAAACCTCTTAAAAGGGAACTTTCCTTTCAAGGTAGAAATCGTGGATCTCGATCACTCGATTTAGTGAAAAGGAATGGTTATACCACTTCAACAGCAAACATCCCCTACATGCAAGGAAGTGTTCACCCTTTGTTCACGTTTTCACTTCCCTATACAGTTACACCCATAATAATTAATAATAATAATTTAATTTATATAGCGCCATATTCATTAATTGTTCATGGCGCTTAACAATATTAATATACAAATTAAGTATCAGTAAATATTTGTTAAGAAATATAGGCGATATATAAAAGGTTAAAATACTAGAAAAGGTTCCATTTGATTAGCTGTACTATGCACTAACAGATAACCTCTGTTCAAGTGCGTGATTCACAAATGTCACAAATATTGACTGACTGATCACTTGGAACCAACTTCCCTACACAATCAGCTACCTCCTGCTATGTTCATGCAACTTCCCAAATCAATGTCGACTAACCAGAATGGGTGGTAGTCTCCAAAGCTCCAGCTTCTTAACAGCCAACTGATGTTTCTTGCACTTGTTACAGTACCACAGTTCTTCCTCGCCAAGCTCTTCTTCTTTTGTGAATGCCTTCAGACACTCGTAAAGATCAATTGGTTCTGTCTGAAGACGCCGACTTTGCTCCACACTTTCGTGTTCTGTTGAAACCTGTAGAAAAATAGTGTTTATGAATGTTGACACTTTCAGCACCATACACTGGACAATAGATGGGGACTAATGATGAAGGTCTGAACAACAAACATTTAATAATAATAATAATATATTTGCATTCCACAAGGTGGCTCGTCTATGCAAATACATCACTAATTACTAAAATCCTATATACAATGCAATAAAAGCTGTTTACAAAGAGCACAGCAAAAACTTTACAAACATCATTATTCAAATTCACTTTTTGCTAGTAAAAGGAAGTGATTTTTACATTTTTTAACACAAGCCTTGGCGTTTGTACAGTTTTTGATGTCAGCTGGGAATTTTGACATGGAGGTGAGTATGTAGTATGTTTCTGAATAATGTAGAAGTGTGTAAAAAACGTCTAATAAAAGAATGATTTTGTGCAGGAATTAGTCTATAATTATGGAGAAAGATATCGATTGCTGCTGACAGAATATATACTTCGATGGTTATTCTCTCGATGTAACTACATGTATAAGAGAAATGAGTAAAGGGAGCATTTTACTTATTATAAATAAGATTTTAATTTAAGAGATCTGACTCTCTATTAGGCACAAGCATGTGTACAGGCACCGGCACCAGCACGGGCACAAACACAAATACTGACAAGGAATATATGGGCAGCTCACAAACCTTCTCCAGTGATGACTGGTATCTCAAGTGCAGTGTTGTTGGATCCCATTCAATTACAATGTAGGAACTACTACAACCAAACTCCTGCTCTGTGCACTGTATGAAACAGCCTCGGCAGAACCTGGGTGCAATAATACACAGATATCATGCAATGCTCCTTTATACTGTTATATAACAGGGTAATGGCTGGAGGTTTCAACTGTCAATCAAAAGCAGATCTTAATATTCCTTAGCAACATCCATAGTCACATACGATATTCTTATCAACTAGCAGTTACCAAAGGTAAAACAATTGCTGTCGAGCTCAACTGTAGGCCATAGCTCATAGTAACTCCTGCTATCAATCTTGTTCTCCATGTGCAACAAATGTGTTTATTTCCCGTGTCGCTCTTCATATTTAAGTTAGTTCTTGAAATATACTGGTTTTTTTAAATTTAATTGAAGATCAGCCTGATGAATAGTTTTGCAAGCATACAAATTCTCTAATGACATGTACTCAATAATCAATCAGCAGCACATGGTTGATCATGTGCGGTACATATTGTGGGGTGCACAATATAGATGGCAGGGCTAAAACAGACAGAAGCGGACAGAATCCATGCAATCTCGATATTGAATGGTAATAGTTGCTGTCTCGCTTCACTCACCAGCAATAAATTAAGAGGTCAGAGTATCTCACTCTGTCTTGGAAAGCAGGAGTTTTAACTAATCCTATATGGTCCTAAATGTTGTCAGTAGGAAAATCACCCCGTCAGCAATAACCAACTCCAAACTCACCTGTACCAGGGGCACCAAGCGCAAGTTACACCATCTTTCTGTACTGCTCGCAGTTGAAAGGGGTATTGCCCATCACTTCTGCAGGATAGAAGGAAAGAAATATTTGACTTTAAAACAAAAGTACTTCTGCAAAGTCCTTTGGGTGACAGCAATTTCTGCAGCTCAAATGTTCAAGCAGTGAAACTAGAAAAATTCTAAAGAATCTTATTAGTTATAAAACAACATAGCCAGTTCCAGGCAATGAGAAACAAATTGAGGAGGGGGAAGGGAAGGGAAGGGAAGTGCCTGTGGACATTACACAGAGAAATTCCATCCACTCAGTAGATCTTGTCTTGTCTTTAAACTCTTCCTACAATAGATCAAACACTGATTGATGCATCTCAATACACAATGTATAGAAAGTTCTATTTACCCATCCTTTGCATTAGTGTCACCAGGAGCTGGTGGACTCAGGAGCCGTGACACCTGTTTCCACACCAGTTCATACAGTTCAAACTGCTTGGTCTTGGCTATGCATGGCACAATCACAGGGATACCAAACAAGCATGGACGACTCTTCTGAGGCGACAGGAAGTAGGCATCCATTCTTATCTACAGTGAATTTAAAGAGGTTCAAAAAGATTTATGAGCAACTGGGCAATGGCAATCAAGTAAGCAGTTTAACAAAAACATAAAAACACTGCCAACTTTTTAAGAATGGAGTAATTGAATATTAATTTGTCAAATCTTTGGTGAAAACATACAGTACCAAGAATGTAGCCACGCAGGATTGCACATGACTTCAATGTCAAACTCCCGAGAATAAAGGAATGTTGTCAAACTAGTACCTGGGCACTGCCACCCCCTGGGGGTTTATACTGGTAAGTACATTATGCAAAAACCTCAAACTCCGTAACCCTATTCATCCTGGGCTTTTTCCGGGTTCCTAGCCCCAGATGAGGGCAGAAAATGCCCGCAGCTTGTAACTTCCACTGCACCCATGCAAATCAAATAAAATTTGGAAGATAAGCTGGTCGTCATACTCTCTAAATACAATGATGTACTGACATGCTAAACATGATGTAATGATGACTTCATGAACCCCCAAAAATGCCTTTCTTCAAAAGGTCTTGAAATTATTGTTTAAATTTCTTTTAACAAAACTTATTGGTGAAAATTTTGATTGCTAGTATCATTTCCACATTTTGAAGTTACAAAAATCTTGCTTATAATTAAAATTCAATTTTGAAGGGGAGGGGTGGGTATACAAAATACATTTCTGATTTTCTTCAAAAATCAATTGCACAATAATTCTGATGCCATAAATCCTCTTAATTGGGTCAAATCAATTGGAATTCCTAAAAACATACACAATAAGAAAATGAATAGAAACACAGCAACTATAAAAATCACATTTACAAACTGCAAATTTGGTTATACATGGTAGTTAAAACTTGGTTGCCATGGCAGCATCAAGACTCGTAGTGGGAAAAACATTTTGCCAAAATGTTCCCATTTTGCCAAAATATTTCCTGATAAATTTTGGGAAAAATTCTAAAACCTGGAGAAGATTACTTGAATGTTATGTAAAGTTATGTAAAGTTTAAATCAGAGCAGACACTTTCTGCCCCCCCCCCCCCGTGCCAAATAGGGTTACACAGATGTGTTGTACCAGCAAACTTACCATTTTCCTATGAAGTGCGACAACAAATCCACTAAAACAATAGCCAAGGTATGGTGCAGGTCCCGCACAGGGAGAATGGGTACCTACAGATGAAATACTGGAATCAGTTCCTTGATGACTCTGCACTCTGCCGAGGCACATGAAGCTGGTTATGTGATGACGACTGATCAACAGTGTTAAAACTAATACCAGAGTCTGTGTTGGTGCTCGAACTTGACGAAGCAGAGCCCTGGCTCATTTCCTCTGATGATGATGATGATGATGATTTACGAAGTTCTCTGCCAAGTGAAAAAGTTGTTGAAAGCTTCGGACTAATCCTTTTCTTTAATTTCGGACTGATTCTATATAATGGATTACTTGATTTTTTCTTCTTTTTGCTGTCACCAAACCAGTTTTCTTCCACTCTAAGGCGGCTTTGCTGTTCACAGTTTTCTGTTTCAGAATTCTTGCTTATTGGTCCATTAACAAAGACTGTGTCTTTGATCTCTACCATCTTGATATTGTCGCAACCATCTTTATTCACAGTGCTTTCACTTTCACAAACGTCATTTACACACTGTTGCTCAGCCCGCAAGCAGTTAGTTTCAATTTCACTTCTTCTTTCAGGATTTGGTGATCTTGGACTTTCAAAGTCCCTTCCACAGCTGTTACTACATAAAGGAATCTCGTATGCATATAAATTTCCTCCAAGAGCTGACCTGATTTTCTGGGAATCTGACGGCAAACTCTGGAAAATTTAAAAAGAGGGAAAGATTAACAATAAACTTGAGCTAAGCCCTTCAGACTTGACTTGGTTCTGATCAATCTTATGTGCTTTTCCTTTACCTTGAACGTGTGGCATATCTTAATATACAAAATAACAACTAGTTTGTCATGTAGTGGAATTAAACCTTAAAAACATAATTATATTGGTCTATACGAGTAATTTACTGATTGCAATGAAAACGTTTAGAAATATACTGAACAATATTCTTTATGTTTTAACACATGTACTAACACAAGGACTAAAAAGACGATTGGAGATCGAGCGTTTTATTCGGCCGGACCTAAAGAATGGAACAATCTTCCTTTACATATTAGGAAAGAAAATAATTTTACCACCTTCAAAAGGTCACTAAAAACACATTATGTTAGGGAAGCATTTAATCTAATGTTTTAACGAGATTTTTTATCTATTTTTACTATTAGTATTTTTATCATTATAATTTATAGTTATTTTGTTCTGAAGATTGTAATATTGTATAATTCTTTATTTATCTATGTTAATTGTGCATTTGATCATAGTTTACATGTTAATTTGCGCAATACAAGTATTAAATATTATTAGTATTATTATTATAATGTGCAGTGCAGGTGCTACGTGCTAATTAAAAATAATATAGTGCAATTACAGATGTGAGTGTAAATACAAAAATAATCAAAGCTAAAAATGTCATTGGTCAGCCATATGTAAGGCCAGGACAGACTTGAAATTTTCTACAGTACCATGGCAGTATTCTTCTCTTTATCCACATGTATAAATGGGTACCTGGTAAATCGTTGGGCGACAAACCTGGCAAAATGCTAGGGGGTAACCCTGCAATACACCAGCATCCCATCCAGGGGGGCGTAGGAATACTCTCAGTCATTTCATGCTACAGAAACTGGGAGTTGAATGCTGGCTCTGATAGGCCATGCTGGCTTCTTCAATCCTAGATTGAAGGCAGGCTTTACTTTCACTTTACTGATGACTATAGTTACTGTTTTAATATTTACTTTCAGGAAAGTATTGTTTGTCCATCTGTACATTATGGATGTTTGTACATATCAACTTCCTTTCTCTGGAAGCCAGTAATCAGTCATCTAGAATCTAGTGCATCTGTACAATTCACAATTACCTTCACTGTGGCCCCAAATATTTCCACTAGCAGCAGCTGTGTGGTATCCAGTCCACAGTACTTTGACAACTCTTTCTTCAGTACTCTGTAGCGACTATCATTGTTGAGGAGCAAGCCGTACTTGGTGGGCGTGGTACCCTCCAGGTGGATTACTAACCAAACAGAAATGTGGCAAATTGTTCCATAAGAAAATGTTGTTATACAATTTTATCAATGCCAATAGTTCAAACAGTGAGCAGAAGTATTACCCAGTAAAAACTATACAACTGTGACATTAGTTAACATTTGCTTGATGAGTGGGAGTGTCACATGAGATTTATCCCAGGGGGGACTCTCATACTGGACATGACGGGGATGATCGTCGTACCATTTAGGGGTTAAAATTGCAGGTTGTGGTACCTCTTAGGGTGTTAGAGATACAAATGAGCATGTGAAATCAACAAGGTATCTTTTAGGGATGTAATTTGCTGGACTGAATGAAAAAAAAAACAGAAATACATGACACTTCTCCACTCTTCTTGCTGTTCTGGCACAGCTTTTTATAGAAGTCAAATACATGTGCATTCCTTTCCTATATGTAACTAAACATGTGTATTTTATGGCACCTTTAGGGGGGTTAATAAGCTTGTGCAACACCCACACTAGCACCTTTTAGGGGTTGAAAAAAAAAACGATCATCTCACTCTTGTCCAGTATGGGATCCCCTTCCCCAGGGTGATTTATTCAACCCTATAAACTCTTCTTAGATTATTGATGTCATTAATTTACAAGATATCAATTCCAGGCCATAGGATTTCACGGTAACGATCGTTACCGGTAACGTGTTTGTTACCGTGCTGGAGAAAACACGGAACCGAAATTCTGTTACCATGAAAAAAGACCATATGAAAGAAATACAAAGGCTTAACTACCAAAGTCAATGATGGATTGTATGCTCGGCTTTTTTTCCTCATCTTAAAACACCATACGCAAGGCAAGTTCCATAAATCGCTCTGTTTACTCTCTCCCATAATGGTGATAATGCACTTCTTGAGAATAAGTCTGTAAAGCACTCTGGGGCGTCTTGCAAAGATGGCAGCAAGCTCATTTCACGTGCCGCTGCACTCGAATAATTTCTGACTT
>JANVCJ010081754.1:0-11211 GCA_026413505.1 Epizoanthus ramosus | reverse complement strand
CACTTTACGTCCGATGTAATCCACGTGGTCACTCCACGAGAGGCATGGGTCCAGTACAACCCCAAGATACTTAAACTGGTAAACTCGTGACAGGACAGTGTCCTTTGCCTTAATTGTGAAATTATCAATGCGGGCAAGCCTCTGGTGTGTACCCGTTAACATTATCTTAGTTTTGCTATAGTTAAGATATAAGAAGTTATTATTAAGCCATTCTATTATATGCTTTAGATCTTCAGATAGCATGAATTCTATATCAGTGATGGAGCTACTGCTAACATATAGAAGGGTATCATCCGCATACAATTGGATTTTGCAATGCGATACCACTGAGGGTAAATCATTGATATAAATTATAAATAACAAGGGGCCAATTAAAGACCCTTGAGGGACACCAAAACGGATGGATTGGGGGTCCGAAGTTGACCCATTCACTACAACACTTTGCAATCTATCTGTCAAATAAGCATTAAACCATTGCACAGAAGCCTTACTGAACCCTAATGCTGTTAACTTATCTAGCAATAATCTATGATCGAGAGTGTCAAAGGCCTTTTTAAGGTCTAAGAAAACTAGGCCTGTAAGCTGTCCCTTATCAATGTTCTTGAGCAGGGTGTTTGTTACGTCAGCCAGGCATGTGCTGGTGGAGTGTAGGCTGCGGAAGCCAGACTGGTAAACAGAGAGAAGTTTGTGTTGTTGTAAGTAGGTATAGACCATCTTGTGCACTGCACGCTCTAGGATTTTACTGAAGACTGGCAATACAGAGATTGGTCGGTAGTTGGCTGGATCCGTCTTAGAGTCAGATTTATATACAGGTGTAACAATAGCATTTTACAACAAAATTGCAACAGTCCCGAGTCTTTGTACAAGATTTTCATTAATGAAATTAGCTATAAATTTGTGTTAAATCTATATTAATTCATGTAGATGGACCTACGCAGACGCAGTTACAAACGGTGCGCATAGTCGTCACGTGATCAAAGCTGTATAATGTCACTTGCCTGTCCGTAATAAACGAAGCTACAGCCGAAATTGTTAGTTGTACAACATCAGTAAGTAGACTTCTACTTAGTATATCCTAGTTTCATTAAAAGGGATAATGGTAGAAATTTCAGAAGTCGTAATACAGCGATTCACTTTAACAATAAACAATTTGCGATACGGCAAGTATCGACCAAGTACTCGTTCGAGCAAACTCCACCAAAGCTGCATAACTCAAATCATTCCAGGTTCGTTGAAATCAACTATTGAACTTCTACTGGTACTTACGATTATTCTTGGTGAGTACTGACAAAGGAGAACTAGTAAAGCATCTTGATTTGACTGAGATAAGCTAATATAACTTGAATTAATTTACCTCCGGAATGGCTTCCTCTCCGACACCGCAAATATCGAATATAGAGTAAAGCACATGCTCTCAGTAGGTATGTCATAATATGACGTCACTGGACAGACGTCACTGGAACTGGAATCAAGCTTAACTACTCTTCGGGGTCCGGTCGGTTTTTCGAACGTGGAATAAATTTAACCCTGGGATAGGAAAACTTTGTAATGAAATTTCTACATCTAGGAATACGTAATTTGGTTCGATAAAAGTATTGTTGAAACACTCCTCGGAAATCCAGTTCAGTAAACCCGAAATGTCCCCCAAATCAGTCTGTAAGGAAGTGAAGCTCAAGTTTTAACACTAGCTTAGTGTTAACCCAGCTTCGAACAACCGGGAAAAGCTTTGCAGCTACAAATTACCCACATCGCAAAATCGGGTTGTTTACTCTGTTGGAACTTAGACAGAAGCAGTTACGCTTTGGTATAACGGCTGACTAGTGGTTGATTCCTCACCTCAAATCTTCTAGTCTCATTCCCGCAAAAAATGTATCACATCAACTGTCACCAACTGTTGATTAACCCATCATTTGGCTTTCAGACTCGCTGCATGTGCAAGGGAAAATATTAGCGTCTGAATGCAGGTTTCCGATAGTGTGGTTTTATTTCGACTAAGTGACTAATTAATTTTTACAAAAATATTTAAACAAGCGCTGTATTCAGTGTCAAATTTCATATGCACTGACTTTACTCTGATAGAAAAAAGAATTAGTTCACCATGATGCCGTTGAGTACCACCTTCACCACAAGCATTTATGGGGGTTTCAAAATTAATTTTTTTTAAACATTTTTCATCCTAAATGACGAATATGACTGGCTTTGTTCAGGATGTGTGTTCTAAGTTTTATGGAGCCAGTACATCTCTAACATTCGCTAAGGTACGGGTAAAGTTGAGCAAAACAATTTAAACGAGAATGTACAGGCGATTGGTAGAATTTTGCTTTGCCACCATCAGTTTTCCATGCTTCAAATAATATTTTCTCGTGTGTTCTTCCATGAAGGTTGTAACGGTTCAACGGTTGTTTTATTTCCATATATGTTGCTAGTTTACAAAACGAAAAGAGGAGCTTACAAGATTTACAATACAGTTAATCAGAATACTACCTGATAGAATATTTTTTTCCCCAATAATTCATAGAGGTAATAGGCACGAGAAAATACACATTTACATTTACTAAGGAGAACTGTTGTAGAAATCCATTCAATTTACCGGCTTATAATTCCACACTTTTCAACTTGTATTTTAATCTACCAGTCTACGGTTATGTGTATGTTTACATATATATGTTTCAAAACTCTTACCACAATGGCAATTATGTCATTTTGGCATACTCTACTAAAGTTTGCTTCAAAGAAACTTTAAAATAAAATAACGGAAACACTAATTCGCAAAATACTGTGACCTCGATGCGTTTTCAAATGAAAATAGACTAGTGTGAGTGAACGACCTTAGCTTATTAACCAGTGCTTGACTCCAATTGTCACAAATTAACACCACTGTGAACCTGACTATGAACTTTTTGAGCTGTCAGTGCGTGTTAAGCGCTGACACGCGTGGAATTTTGTGCATTTCTGCCATTTATGACCTCAAGGCGAACCACAACTTATTTTTGTATCCAAGGTTATCAAGTCTATCTTACTATATTTTATGTCCCATTGCCCTGATTAGTTCTGCATAAGTAGTCTACATATATATTTAGCTTCCCCTCCTTCGTGAAATACCATGCATATAACAATACGCTACAGTAGGATTAAGACTTTTTTCATATTTTAAAAATGGCGAGTAAATTTATTCCAAAGTCAAATGGTTTATGTTTTTCGTGAAAATCGCGTACACTCTGCTTTTTTATAATTATGTCTATTTTTGAGCTGAGGCTGAAGGTTCTGCATTGTTGTTCGATTTTAGCCTCAAATGTTCTTAAAAAACGTTCTTTTATTTCATTTTTAGAATGGCATGCTAACAGTAACTTCAGAAATACAAAAAGTTCTCGTCTCATAGTATAGCTATAAATCATTTCAGTCAATACTAAAACCGATTGAATGGTCAAGATTCATAGTCATATGTAGTATGAAACAAAATCAAAACATGGTTGGTAATTCTCAGTTTACATTTTCAAACAATAAAAATTCTAGACAACATTTTTCTCGTCCTTTGAGAACTCATCAGTGCAGTTCAGAGGTTTGAGAAGGTTTGAGACTGAGCCTTAACTATGAAACAAGCAAGCTTGTAACAAGGTAGCTTAAATAGGTGGCCGCTCTATCATTGCCAAAGGGTTCAACCTGCTAGTGGGCCAGATATGATGTTCACCCTGCAGAGCTATGATACTCAATCTTCAGACAACATTATTTCGTCCTTTGAGGACTCATCTGTGCAGCTCAGAGGTTTCAGACTGAGCCTTATCTATAAATGGAACAATGCGGTTTTAAAAGGCTCGCTTTCTCATTGCCAATGAGTTATGTAGTGTTCAACTACATAGTAGTTATGTAGTGTTCAACTACATAGTAGTTATGTAGTGTTCAACTACATAGTAGTGGGCCAACATAATACAAACGACGATGCTACCGAATCTTAAGCAGAGTGCTCAACAATAACACAATTATGGAGCTTAATGAATACGCTTTAAAGTATAATTATATTATATTCTGTATTTAATATCATATTGTAAATCAATGTCTTCATGCACTGATCAGGCACACTGCTAAAAAGGCTTCAAAATGTCGCTAACTAAACACATATGTTAACAAGGAACATTGCTGATTAAAAACGAAAGGTCAGTAAACCTTTTAAAAGCATTAAGAGGCTATAATCGACTATCTCAAAGATTGATACCACATAAACGTTGGAAATATGCACACGTTTGTTGACTGAATTCGGTTCGCAGATATGATGCCATTCTAATAAACGGGTGGGCGTGTATAAGTCGTTTGTTCTTTACAAAACATTCATTATACAAGCCTCAGCGTGGAATAGAATATTACCATCACATCATCATCGTCACCTCCACATCATCGTCATCATCATAATCACATCGCGACCAACAACACCATCACAATTACAATCATAACTATTATCAATATCATTAGCAGCCTTACTATCATCATCATCATCACTATCATTATTACTAACACCACCACCATTACCGCTATCAGCATAATCAACATCATCAACAACATCATCATAATCATACTACTGCAACCACCTTCATCATCATCATCATCATCATCGTCGTCGTCATCATTAACACCACTACCATTAATATAATTAATATATAAAATGATCCTTACTATCATACTATGAAAATGATTACTACTATCATCACCGTAATTATCAACCGAAGTATCACCATCATCGTCAAATTCATCTGCATCATTGTCATTATAGATGGTTGTCGTCGTCATCATCATTATCATCATCGTCGTCACAAGCAACATCAGCATCGACACTAACACCATCGCTTTCATCGTAATCCCTGTTAATTGTCATTATCATCATCTTCACCATGACTATTACTATTACAACCATCAGCATCGCTATCGTCATCAATGTCAATATTGACATTAATTATCAACAACATCACCACCGTCAACATCAACATCATCACCACTACCTCCACAATGGCTATCATCATCACCTCTACCACAACCATGTCCATCACCACCATCATCATCATCTTTGCCATAACGAACCACTTTGCCATGATCATTAATAACAGAAACCTCTCCCTCTTCATCATCGCCATCATGATCACAATTATAATAAATACGACCATCACCATCATCATCATTACCACCAGCACCATCACCATCATCGTCATTATCATCATCATCATCATCTTCATCATCATCATCACCGTCGTCAACATCACTATCTTCAACATCTCCACAATCCCCATTACCAAGAACTCCCGCATCGCCATTACCACCAGAAACTCCATCGCTATTAACTGCCACATCAGCAGCACCATCGCTGTCATTATCTGCATCAACAACGTTGTTTTGTAAAGTTTCTTTGTCTTTCTTCCTGTAATAGTAGAAAAGAAATTATGTATAAGATATAGAATATGACAGAATTATTGGTCACTAATTTCGCGGGTTTGTTTGGATAGTCACACATGTATTCATTCGGACAAAAAATATGCTTTTTAAAAGTAGAATATGCCAGACACCTCTATTAGAGTGTGTCCCGTCATATGCTACTTTGTAAAATTCAAACTTTTGTAACTGCAAAGTATAGCCTTATTGCATTGGCAGTTCTCTTGCTTATTTTAAAAAAATTATCTTGAATATGTTATTCAAGCAGAAAACCTACTAGCTTGATTTTTTAATTCTGTATTTTGCATTTCAAACGCGAGAAAAGGAGGGATGTACTCTTTATATGTGGAAATTCTAGTTTATAACAGGATATGCATACAGTTTGGACGCACCTTTCAATTATTGGATTGGCAGACATGGACGTTATATTTCCACACTGTTTTCTCTTTGGAAAATATAGGCCGTCAAGAGCATCTGGTATGCATGTTTCTACTCCTAGATGAGACATACTGCCACCAACAGCATCACAAAAACCACCAACACATCTAATACCACGAACAATCTCATCATTTTCATAATTATCTGCAGCAACACTGTCAATGTCATCATCACTATCACCATCATTATCCGCACCTCTGTCTTTAGCCAGTGCGTCTTTCTCTTCCATACTGCAAACGAATTATATTAAGTATGAGACATCGAATCTTGTTAATTGGCTAGAGTCAGATCACTGCACAGCATTTGAAATATAACTTAAAATTTAAACGGAAGAAGTGTAAACATAATAGGCATTTCTTATTAAAGGCACTTCGTCAGTGATACTTTATGATACGTCAAAAATAATTATTCATATCAGTTAAAAACAATATATGAATCGAAATTTCTGGTATGTTCACACTTCTTTCGCGTTTTGAGTACAATTCCAAGTGCTATATGATTAGTCACAAGAAGACTGATACGCAGAAAAATCCTTCACAATAAGATCATAAGGAATAAAATGCTACATATTTCATAAAACAAGGACTATTTGAAGCTGTATTACACATACAGCATAACAGTTTACATACCCCAATTGATTCTGACAGTAGCACGACAGAGCACGTCTTTAGATTTTCTGCTTCGTGAATTAGATATTTTTGACGACTCGCTGTTGATTCGTTATATTTTGGACTATGTTTTTTGCTTAATCTTTCAAAAAATTGTTCAAGCAAATCTGCTTCGAAAACTTCGTTGAGAACAAAACAAAATGGAGGTATGCTTGTTTGCAATTCGTTCCCAGGACCATCGGCGCATTAGCTGTGGTCTGAATTGCTCATGATTCTCGGGAGGCCAATCAGCATTTGATTTCACCTTTTTGCACTTGATTTCAAAAACTGCACTCGATTTAATAAAATGCACTCTGATTCCAAATAAAGAACACTTCTTTCAGCCATTCAGAATGCTGATGTTTTGATCTGTATCATTTGAATGAAAATGGTTGCTTTAATATGTTATCTTTTGTTTTGTATAAAGTTTAAGTTCTAGTTCGACAGAATACCTTGTTCTTTCTGATGACACATTGCAGTTCACACCTTTAGCTTAAGGGCTGGTAAGTAACGGTTTGCCATGCTTAGAGTTGTCCGATGGCTTGAAAGAGCCCCTAGGAGCTCACGCCTTTGGCACTCGTTTTTTCTTCAACTCTTACTTGAACTGGTGCACCCCTCACCATCAAAATCTCTAGATCCACCCCTGCATTTTGAACATGTTCAATTAAATTTCGAAGATGGGACTGATCAACTTGATATGTTATGTTTTTCGTCGTGAGGGTGGAAGATCTCAGCTGGCGGTTCGAGCGCTAGCCCTTCGTCAGAGCAAAAGGGCTGTAGCCTCTGACAAAGGGCTAGCGCTCGAAACGTCAGCTGAGATCTTTCACCCTCATGGCGAAAAACATAACATATCAACTTTTAGTTGATCAGTCCCATCATTTGGCCTACTCGCCGACGTAGAAAACCTAATTTCTTTAAGAACTATTCTACCTAAATTTCGCAGATTTCGCCACAATTGCGAACAAACAGTGTTTCGGTACGGTACTGACATTATGTCCGTTGTATTCGAACAGCCTCAACGCGGTCATAGTAATACTAGTTCTGGTGGAGTTTTGTAACAGAACTCTGCCCGATTAATATCTCAGTTACTAATACAAGTAGTGATAGGAAAGCAACTTACCACAGTAGTGTATGTCCTTTCTTTCATGCTTTGAAACATCATCCACCTGCAGCTGGTAACTGTTGTCTTCCGTGTCTCTCTGACATGCGAATATCTTCACTAGAAAATCACATACCACATCCATTGCAACGGATATAATAATTTTCTAAGCACACCTCAAATATGCCCTTGAAGCTGTATCGTCGGGTTTTGTGATACGTGAATAAGGTCCAAATGTATAGGTCGCAAATGATATCGACTAGAGATAGCTAGCTTCTTTTGAATTATATTCCCTCGGTTTTAAGTTGGTTAGGAAATAGTACGGCCGGGTGAATGGGGCTAATTGCTCCCATAAGATCAATTTCAATTGCTTGTATACATGTCGATGTTGTGTTCTCAGTGCACAGGTTACTTTCGTGAATCGTTGTACATGTCCGGCCAATAATATCTCTTCTATGAAATACAAATTTAGTTTCCGGATCCAGGCAGTGCGGCACTGTAAGATACAGATTTTATAGTTAGAAATCATATGTTGACAAAACAGCTGAGAAATATTAGTTTTGTTGTATTCTGTTAGGTTAGGTCCTAGAGAATTTACACATGTTAAATGCTATATTCCAATTAAACATATCGTATTTTAATCTTATACGTTTATTCTAAATATACATATTTAATTTTTACAAATATTTTACTACAGTAAAAACTCCTAATCTCGTCTCCTAAAGGCTCGTGTGTATACACAAAATACAAGTGACGCGTGGGATATTCCACAGTATACCACTCGAAAGCATTGCATAACTAGTATATACAGATATACCACGTTTTTCGTCAAAGAATGAACAACATGTTGTGGGTTCACGAGGTGTCAGCAGTGTGAATCCGCAACAAATTATGACCAGATGTTGCCAGAGCTAACTTAGCTAACATAGCGGTCAGTGATGCGTGTAAATTGCGGTATGTTCTCTATTGAAAATGGTTTTCAACCAACCAGAACACTAGAATATCACAACATTTTGCAAAGAATAAAATAAACATATTGCCTGGAAATTTTTCTTCGAAATAATAAACCAAAACACTCGCTTTCCTGGAAGTTCGCACCAAGTTGGTGTGGCGTTGTTTTTGTTTATAACCTCTTGGGGATATTGGAATAATTACACAAAACATTTCATCGTAGAATATTAGTGATCTACTTTATACTAAATCAAAACGGTATCAGGTTCTTCCATTGATATACGACTTGTCAAGATAATAGCAGTGATTACAGGATCTTACCGAGGCTTATAAAGCGACCTTGGATCGATCAATTTAAGACCATTTAGTACAGGTCAAGCCATGTGAGCGACTTCGAAGACAACACCCCATGATCTTCCAGATTGCCTGCAGGCAATAGATATAATGCAGAAAGGTCAGGCAGTCACACGCTTCAACACACTGATTATAGCTTTTACAAACGGTGACACGCGTTTCAGCTCGATATAGTTCCGTTTACCAAATTGTCAAATCGGTGTCAACAACATGTCACTTCGAAACCATCAGACCAGTTACGTACGACATATAGTGGGCTGACAAGTAGGAGGAGCTTTGGTCATTTGGCTTGGAGGAGCGATAGCTAGTATATACACATGTATACAAGGGAGCTCGAAGGACACATTGGTAAGTAAGCTAAGTTTCCTAAGACTAATGAGTAAGAATCATAAAAGCATGTGGGCATGCAGGGATGGGTTCATACTGATTACAGAAAACAACTAAATCGGCATTTTTTATGAGAACTAAAACGCACGCGATTCGATGTGAGGTTATTTTGAGACAACATTATCTGCCTTGGCACTGGTTAGTAATTCGCAGTTTACATTTTCAAAAATCAAAGGATCCAGACAACATTGGTTCGTACTTGTAACAAGTCAGTTTAAAAGACTCGCTGTACCTGTTTGCCAAAGTGCTCAAACTACGCTACATAATGCAAACGGACAATGGTGCAATCTCAAGCACAGAGCTCAACAAAACAACAGTTAAGGAGCTATGCTAATGATACGTTTCATTGTATACTTATGTCATATTCAGTATTTTTAAAATGTTATTTTGTACATCAGTGCCTGCACTGATCAGGCACACTGCTAAAAAGGGTTTCATAATGTTATCACTAACTATTATAAACATGAGTTAACAAGGAATTTTGCGGACGAAACACTAAAGGTCAGTAAACCTTTAGTTTATAAAGTACACAGTTAAGAGACCCGCATTAAGAGGCTAAAATCCACTGCCTCACAGATTGATATTATAGAAGCGTTTGACATGTGCACACGTTTTCAACGGACTGACTGATCACAAGAATTCGGTTTGCAGACTATTATATAAGTTCACATAATTTTTTCATATGGTTTTTATTATACATAGGTTTATTGTAGGATAATTTTTTTTGCCTTGTATAAAGAGCATTGAGCTTGTAGAATGCTCCAAAAGCGTTTTATTATTATTATTATTATTATTATTATTATACAATATATGCTAATAAACAGATGGGCTGTATAAGTCATTTGTTCTCTGTACAAAACATCCATTATATTATTATTAGCGTATATGTACTGAATCAAAACGGTATTTTCTCCCATGGACACTTGACTTGTCAAGATAATAGTAGCGATTACAGTAGCTTATCGAGGCTTATAGAGCGACCTTGCATCGAGCAATATAAGTTTATTCACGTTTAATACATGTCAAACCATGTGGGAGACTTCGAAGACAACACCTTATGATCTTCCACATTGCCTGCAGGCCATAGCTTTAAAATTATATCCACGCTGTTTAGCTATATTATAAATGGTGACACACGATTCTGCTCGATATAGTGCAGTTATTATGTTCCGTTCAAATCGGTGTCAACAACATTAACATGTCACTTCGCAACAATTAGACCAGTTATATCGGACATATGGTTAGCTGATCATGACATGCAGGCTTCAAGAAGCGAGAGTATACAAGGGAGCTCGAAGAATATACATTGGTATAAAGCAAGCTAAGTTTCGTAAAACTAATGAGTAAAATCAACAAAGCATGTAGGCATGCAGGGACACATTCATACTGATTTCAGAAAACAACTAAATCGACAGTTTTTTGTGATAATTATAACGCGCGTTATACTAACACTTTGATGGTCCATACAAGTTATCTGCATTCAAAAGTTTAATGTTTATTTTGAAACATTCATTTCCATTTTATTTTCGAATTTGATAAGTAATTCTAGTAGTACAGTGTAGTCTTTTTGACCCCGAGTACTTTAGTTGAGTTATTATGTCTAGGATTTGCTGATTGAATACGTACCGCTACTCGCTAGTTAAATTCAAAGACAGCCCATAGTTGCTGCTCAAACAACGGGTGTTATGGTTTCACTTGAATCTCCAACTTTTTTCATGGAAATTAAGCCCCAATGATATATTAAGAATTAATAACAATTCCTGGTTGATATGTATACGCAGTGGCTGATGTTATGCTAGCAATTTTATGACTCATTTAGGAGCAGGCGTAGCTCAGTTGGTTAGTACGCGACCTTCGGAGCCAGAGGTCCAGGTTCGATTCTCAGTGACCTCAACGTCTGTTTCGACTTCTCTCTGTTCCGTG
>JANVCJ010081743.1:10000-11212 GCA_026413505.1 Epizoanthus ramosus | reverse complement strand
AGCAACAGCTAAGACAGAGCGACAGCTTGAGCGAAGTTCGCTTTTTGGGCGGTATTCATTGATGAGGGGGTGGGGGGTTACGTTTCTGAAGACGGCAGAAGGCAGGTGGTCAGCTTGGTGCATATTGTATTCTGTAATTAATCCTTTTGCTCTCTGCCGTTGTTGTCGACGTTGTCGATCGACCTGGTTGCTAAAGGTCTCTAATAAGCAATGACGATAACGATGGCGATCACGATAATAACAACAACAACAATAATAATAATAATAATAACAAGTATTGATGTTGCTGGAAAACAGCAGCACGCGCAATGTTTATCAATTAGATCTTCTATGTGTTATTGCTTATGTTTCTGCTGTTTCACTGGCTTTCGTTTTTCCGGTGGCAATTGTAAAATCACTGTAATTCTTTTGCCAAAAGTGATTATTACAGTTTTATTATTACTATTATAGTACTTCAGAGTTACTCGCTAAAAGATAATTATGGTCCTCGACCTCTCATAAAGAAATATAAACTGCGAATTTGTGTAGTCGAACTTGAACGGCTTACCATTACAGCTCAAGCTGAGACGATTTCAAGTAAAGACCCTGTCCCCAAAAGCTTTCGTGCAAACTTTGCAGGTTTTCGATGGATTATGCATGGCAGCCGTTAAATGTCGATAGAAAAGCTAGAATTCTGTCCATTGGAGTAGCGATTCAGGCTTTGTTACATCTTCCCGCGAAAACGGTTAAACTTGTTGGGATGTTGCCCAGACGTCAATTCCCAAGGGCATGCACGTCTCAGGTGAAAATAAATAGCAATGCCCCTTTACTTGGCCTTGGGCATTGCTAATAATAGTTTAAACCTTTGCAGCATTGTAATTACCTTATCTTTGGCGTTGAATCCCTTCAAACTTAATAAAATAAACATCAATTTGTTTCCTTACCAGTTCTTCTCTCGCAAACGAAGCCTCGTTGTCGTGCACATAAGTCATTGTGCACCATCGACTGCCACAAGCCCGGTGTCAGATAGCCACATGCTCCGGCAGACTTGGTGTGCGACCAGATCTTCTTCGGTACATTTGTATTATCCAACCAAAGCCATCTCTGATTCTGAGAAATCGTTGAAGATGCCCCAACATGGAATGTGAGCCCATTTCCAACTTTTGCAGCCAGAATACCTAAGAGTCTTAGTTTTGCTATACTGTCTGGAACAACCAAGCGAGACCCTTGTTT
>JANVCJ010081743.1:0-5000 GCA_026413505.1 Epizoanthus ramosus | reverse complement strand
TTCGTCTTGAAACATTCACACATACATTGTAAGCCAGTGTGTTCGATTCCTGTTGTGAAAATTCAGCTTTTCTGAATATTTTCATTGCGACTATTAAGAGATATTTACAAATTGTTTATTGACCTGCTTTGCAAATAATAGAACAATCGGAGATAATTTAATTTTGAACAGCAAAAAGTAGTCAAAAATTCTGAAATCTCGCAGACGTCATTGAAATCTAGCTTTACTCGAACAAATAACATTTTATATATATCTGTGTTGCTATATAGTAAAACTAAAGCTAAGGATTAAATCAATATTATCTTTCCTCTCGAAAAACCATTTATTTTGCACTCTTTTATCGAAAAGTACAAAGTACCAACAAATGTTTCATCACACGCTGATAAAGGTTTGTAGAACTGACACCTGTAATCACTAGGCCTAATGCATTATACGTGTAAAGAAGCCAAAAATAATTCTATATTTGCAGCAGAATGAATTGTAACTCATTTTGAGAATACCCCAACATTTTAGGGAATTTTCTCCGAAGCAAAAATGAACGATACCAAACGGAATATTTTTTGTATGCAAATATCCGAAGCACTGCAAATTCTTGGTAGTATTTCTGGTTATTTCTTAATTTGCTAAGGGAACTGGATATAAATATAATAGATAAATCGTTATAGCCACAGATCGTAGCAGCCGAAAGATCACAAACCGATAACCGACTCATTTATCAACAAGTGCCACATTTTCTGCATGTATCATGCAAATTGCAAAATGATTTATGATGGTGAAAGAAATGACACTGATTTCATTTCTTACCTTGGCGACAAGTGAATAATGAGGGTCATCCAGCACTTTCCAAAGCTTTTTCCTCGCCAACCTTAGAATCTGTTTCTGTTTTGCTCGACCACTGGCTGTGGTTTTGTTGCTTGTGTAACTGATCTCGCCACTGCTTGTAATGTTCTCTATAGTCTCCATGTCTTCACAATCCGTCGATAACCCCTCATCTATTCGTACGAATCCCTTTAACTTTTCCTCTGCATCTCGATGTTCGTCATATTTCGCCCAACAACATGTTTCAATGTGTTTTTCATCGATTCCCCAGAATGTTAGCTCTTCCTCGAAAAGGGGGCCACAGATGTCTCGTGGACAATGAAGTTTACCGCTCCGGTAGTAGTTCAAAATATGCGTGAAAACAACAGGATTTCGGTCAAAGAAAAACTCTCTCTTTTGCCCCAAAGCCCGTGCGGGTTCGCTCATAACTCGATCAGCAATCCATGCGAGTCGTGTATCTGGTATGCTAGCTAGTGTGCTCACATAAGTTTCGTGTTTTTGTCCACCAACGTTGAGAACTACTCGGAATTCTCCTGGATTGTCAGCATCAAAGAGCCTTGATCGAGAACGAGACATGTTTCTTGAGAAAGAAAATAGCGCGGAGTATGAATGGTTTTTGTATCCGAGAAGTAGTTATCTTTAGCTTTTGCTGTTCTAACGAGATTGAAGTGCCAGCCTTCAGATCTTTATAGTCTTCACTCAGCGGGCAAGTTATCGAGTGCTATTAACCTATCACTGAACTCCTGTTTGTAAAATTGCCCACGGCACAATCGCTATATGTTAAACAGAAAATACAATACGTCAGTACCACTGTTACCGTAGGCACCAGGCAATTTCATATCCGACACATTCTAATCAACATAACCTCGATAAACAAGCTATACTTTTTATTTGGAACTCACTAAAGCTTTCTTTACTTTGCGATTAGCTCAAACCTGACGACATAAAAACTAAGATAGCAAGTTTGCTTGCTGAGCGAGCAAAGTTCTCGACAATAGACTCATTAAAGAAAGTTTCCAAACATCTGTTTTGAAAATCGGAAGAGACTACTCCATGGGGGGTGTGAAGGCTTCTCTTAATCTTGGGCGTTTTGTTTTATATGGTTACAATATTATTCGATAATAGCCTCTAAAGATATACAGCACTGCAAACTCCGGCACAACTTCACAGTTCGTGTGTCTCAGTTTATATCGTTAATATATTTTAAAAGTGTCTGTAAAATCCACAAAAGCTCTATTCACCCCAATCTAGATACCACCTGTGATCTGCTATTTTAAACAAAGATCAGCAGCAAATGCTTCTAGAATTAAGCGAAGATATATATTATGCATGTCAGGTTCCTGATTTCTTGTAACAAGATTTACCTTCACTGGACAAAACAATGAGTGTGTATGTAAAACAACGAACCGTGAACCGAAGATGCAATTAATTTGATCCCCAAGACAAAGATGTTTACTTTTCTGTGGCCCAAGTAATTAATCATAATCGTCCTTTAAAACTTATCTTTACGAAAGTTACAACGAAGACGTGGCCCCGGCAAGCTGAAGAAGTTATCTTTTTTTCTCAATACCGTGTCAGAACCGTAGCTTGGTATATTGTTTTAACTTAAAATGTTAAAGATAAAAGCTCATTTCGTGACAGGAATCAAGATATTGTAGATCATTGCTTGTGCACACAATCCAGATACTTAAGTCGTTAAGAAAACCTCTGTCGTAGCAAATGTGTATAGTCTTATTTGGAGAAGAATTTCATTCTTTCCAGTGGTTTATAGTAGTTTAGACACTTGCTAGAATATGTAATGTCATAACAGTTTCGAATTAACCCATAACACAGCCACGTAATGGGAAAATCTTTATGAAATACCATCTTCCCTTGTCAGTCTGTTCCCACACAATTCTCAAACCTTTTTCAGTGTCATATAGAATATTATCAAATCTTAACCTTCCATTCCATTATTCTCATTTCTGTTCTTAAATAAACTTCACTGACTATAATTACGGAAGTCTGTAGCCAAACAAAGAGCAAAAAAAAGGCAAAATGTAATCTTTGTTGGTTTATTTAAAATGTTGGTAGCAAAATTCAACCGCTTTAGGGAAAGACAAAGCAATACCGTACTAGGGGGAGGGGGATGGGGCGAAAGAATTATATTTGCTGCATTTTTTCAATTGTTCCTTGTTTCAGCACTTGAATTTTTTTTTCAAATTCTCCTATCTCCCTCCCACACACACACACATTCTCAGACGAAATCCTTTTTTACTGCAATAGAAATACTTCATTAAGAATGTCAGTCTCCAACATTTGCGTTTATGCCATCCAATTATTTCCGGGTATGACCTTCTCTAGGGTTCTACCAATTTCCCGCAAGTTTATATTTTTTAATAAAAACCCTTATATGGCGTATATGAGCTTATTCTTAAGGGAGCTGCGACGTCACGACTGAGGCTATAAGCCCTTACCTCGGAGAAAGGGTCATATGTTGATGACGCCATATTTAGAGGTTAATTAAAGCACTCTTCCGCAAGCTTTGTCTCAAGCTTTAAAATGATCAAGTTCAATGTATAATGAACGAGAAGTTTCGAATACTGCACGAAGCTTTAGCTGAGGCAAGTAAAGTATGAATAATTGTTTAGTTAGTTATACATCGGACGAGTTCATGTATTCGCCGACAAGGCACAAGCAAGAGAGCTTCAACATATTTAATATTTATGTTGAGTTCGCTGCAAGATACTAAAACAAAACAACCAGACACAAAACACGCGTCTAATTGAACTCGGAAAACCGAATTTCATCCACGAAATGAGGATATTACATGGCCGCACGGAGATACGGCTTTTATCTTCAAGTGTTGCTAGTATCTCTCAAAAGTGAGCGAAGCGAACGACTGACTTTATTTTAAACACGAGAAGATAAAATCGTGTCTCCCAACATGCACTGTTCTTTTTATTATTCACCAAGCCATAAATGTCGGAAATCTTCGGAAATGTTCGTAGTTTCGGAATATGTTCGGAAACGCTCGAATATGCTCGAGCCATGAGCTCCTGCTCGAACATATTTACAAGTATTTTTAACATATTTGGAAAGTTTCGAAAACTTTCGGAAAATCTAAGGAAATCTTCAGAAAATTGTCGGTAACGATCGGAAGTGAGATGTCCGCCGTATCGCGTAGGGTTACAACAGGACTGTGGCTGTTTTAAAAATGGCTAGAGAGTGCTACAGAGGAAAAGCTGTTATCTGTCTTATCTAGCACACGTGTTTTGATACGATACTTAAACACGTGTATTATCACTAATATTTCGCTCGTAAATCATAATAATTATTGAATATTAAAATTATTTTAATACGGCCATATGTTGTTAGATTAAATTGATTTGAGAGAAAATATCAACAAAATCAGGGCCCATGGTGGAAGGTGCGAAAAATGGCAGATTTTCAACGCAAAACCGAACAAAATACAAAGTTATTTCTCCAGTTTTGTAAGTTACTGAAACTCAGAAGATGAATTATATCAACGGAAGAAATTTTATACCCGAGCCTCGTTCACAGCATTTTCTTGCAGCGTTTTGTACAACTCCATATCATTGATATTGTTTTCAGTTTTGCTGCTTTGGGAATTAGTGTACGATCAAATTCATAAGTTTGTAGGGCGAGCGCAAGGTTTGGAGTGGAATTAGTCAGTCGATCTGCATGCTGTAAAACGAACACTGCGGGTTGTTATTGTCTCTGCTCAAAATGATTACAACATTTACCCGTCGGAAAGACTCAACGAGGCACTGGGAAGAGAAACTCGCACAAAGATTGTGTTTATCTAGATTATCTATGTGAAGGATTTTAAAATATCAGGTTAGAAACGCGGGACGGGGTGGGGAGGTGCCGGAGAGAGTCGAGAGTGACAGAAGAGAAGCTGGGCGGCCATCATTTTATAATCCTTTTCAAAAGGAAGTGACTTGGCACGATCGGTTGCAAACCACATGAGGGATGGATCAAAACAAGAGCTGCCAGGTACCCTGTTACCCCTTCCCCAAGAGCTACTAGGTACCCCTGTTACCCCTTCCCCCAAGTGCTGCTAGGTACCCTGTTACCCCTTCCCCCAAGTGCTGCCAGGTACCCTGTTACCCCTTCCCCCAAGTGCTGCTAGGTACCCTGTTACCCCTTCCCCCAAGTGCTGCCAGGTACCCTGTTAC
>JANVCJ010081732.1:0-11212 GCA_026413505.1 Epizoanthus ramosus | reverse complement strand
GTCAGTCAGTCAGTCAGTCAGTCAGTCAGTCAGTCAGTCAGTCAGTCAGTCAGTCAGTCAGTCAGTCAGTCAGTCAGACAGTCAGTCAGTCAGACAGTCAGTCAGACAGTCAGTCAGTCAGTCCATCTGTTTGTCCATCCATCCATCCATCTGTCTGGCCGGTTGGTCATCAGTCAGTCAGTTAGTCTGACTGTTGATTATCTGTATTTGATTTTTACTCCTTGTGTATTAACTATGGTTACCGTTCTTCTTCATTTTGTCTTCTTTGTATTTCTGAAGAATTGTCTTGATACCTTTCATTTGTTCATTTATAATTTATAGCCTGATAAGCAATTTGTTTATCATTCTGTCTGATGCTCTCATGCCATTTATTGGCAATCTGTAGCTCTTCAGTGATATAATGGCATGTTTACATATTCGTCCAAACATGATTTTATTATCATTGTTTTACACAAAGGCCCAGTACATTGACCTGAGAGACCGATATGAAGGTGACCTTTGGACCCTCAAAGTTCTTCTGGCTGTGATTGGCTGGATGCACCCTAGCTTCACATTTGCTTGGGTCTTAAATGTATGAAAATGTATTTAGCAGTAACTGCTATAATTTTGAACTTATGTTCTGCGAGTTAAAATAGATATGAATAAGAAATTAACTGCTAAGTGACCAAAATTTGATATTTACAAGTTGATGTATATATTTATTAATATGTTAACTGATTTAGTGAAGTTTATAAGTAACTACAATATAATACTGCCAGTGAGGGACTGCAAATACCCTACCATGTTTGTACAACTGTAATTTGGGTAGTTATTTATCTAGTAGGAAGTACAATTTATTATTAATAGCAAACCAGTTTTGAAGGGTTGTGAGGTTACCATAGAAACAATTACTGGGGAAGTCACTGAAATATTGAGTAGGTTTTGGACATCTTTAGAAAGTGTTTGAAAAATCCAATTTTAGAAATTTTGGAAAGTATGAAGAAAGTTTTGAAATGGTTAGAGAATTGTTCGGACAGATCAGAAAAAAGAATAAGCAGTCGATTGGATTTGGGAGAGAGTAAAGACAAAGGTAATCTGCTCAGTTGAAACACTTAGAATTGCAACGTAACAAGATATACATTTCCATCCTGAATTTATTGGGACCCAAGAAATACAACTATACACGTAACATATCTTAATTGGGTGCCAGTGGGTCTTTTGATTGTAAGCCGCAAACATATACTTGATTTTGCTTGACTATTCAAAGCTCATTGTCATTGCATTATTTGTCATTGCTTTGTCAATGAAGCTTTTGACCAATAAAATTTGTAAGAGTTTTGACTTGTGTTGAGTACTGGCAGCCATTTTCCTCTCATGTACACACCATCATGTAATGCAAATGAAGATGCCAATGACATGATAGTGCGATAAGTTTCATCTCTGATTGGTTTACGTCTATCATGTGGCTGTCCTATTGGTTGTCTGTATTTTCGTAATTGTTGCAACAACAGATTTAGCCAATCGCTAGCTTTTCCTGTCATTGCATTGTCATTGTCATTGCATTTGCATCAATCTTTGGACAATCAAGCGAAATCGTCTCTAAGTACTAGAGCAAATGGGCTCGGATTTTGCTTACATCCAACTATTTCTTTTTGCATTGGGGCTCTATTAATTAAAGTAAAAACAAGATATTTTAAATACAAATTAAGTGAACCATTGTTAGAACACACATCATTGTAACTAGAACTGAATTGAATCAATCAAATATCTTACCACAATATATTATGATTTATATCATTTATATATTTGGTACAGTGTACATACTCATATTTATAGTATACAGCTATTTCAAGAAAGGTTGACATCCGCAAAGCGCAATACGCAATAGGGAAAGTGTAATACCAAGCACCAAAGTAATTGTGCCAAGCTTCCTCTGTCTCCCAAACAACACACAGAAGTAGCAAAGTTTGTTTATAAACACTGCCGATCAGATTTGATTGAATAAGCTTTCAGTAATTAGCAAAATCTACATGCTTGAGAGCTGAGAATTGTGCTTTGCATATTACCTACTGCGCTTTGCAGATGTCAACCTTTTTGAAATAGCTGTACACATATAAATTATTTCAAGCAGTCACAACAAAGTATCACAACTACAATACCCGGAATAAAGATATCCTTCTGTGTCTTCGAGAATGGGACAAACAGTGACTCATTCAGTTTTCTCCCCACAGCAATCTGAGCGAAATGATCACAAATTCCGGTACAGCATGTGGTGTTCTTACTGCCTTGAGGGTACTGAGACACCTGGCCTGCCCCCCTAGAGCAACGGACAGAAATAAAGGTTTGGCATAAGAGTTATACATTGTGGCAATTTCATTTGCCCACAGTTTATCTTCTTCACACTTGTCTTAGCAAGGAATTAACTCACCACGACATATGTTTCTTATTCTTTATGTCAAAGGTTTCCAGAAGGACCTCAAGTGGAACCTTGCCTGCATCCAGCTTTTCTCTGCCAATGCAATGGATGTATTCATCAATACATTGCAGAAACTAAATGAGTTCCTCACACGACCATGGAGACTGGGTCAGAGTCTAGCCACTGGCCAGCCACTAGTTATGGCCTCCATGGCAACGTCATTGATAGCGCTAATTAATACATTATTGCTGGAATTACTAAACAGTGGTACCTATCAGTTTCGGGACACACGCTTGATGACATCACTAATGACATTGCATACAATCACGTGTTCTGCTCCAATGACTGGGCAGCTTAGTAACCTAGCTCACAAGGTACGTCAGCTAATTATACATTAACAAGACACTTTCGGTACTTTGATGTTTACCCATAAACATTATAAAATAAACTAGATATAACATGTGTGCTGATTGGTTGAAAGCCGTTTACCATAACTTGTTGGAAAACATGGAAATGTTTTAAATGTTTTCTATTTCTTAATTAGACACTGGGGAATAAACTACTAATCCTGTTCATTTTCCAACTTCTCTTGTTCATATCAGTTGTTTCAGATTGAATTTTAAAATATTGAAATGTTGGAAAATACAAGATGGAAATGTTGCATGATCGAAAATTGTTTAGTGGAGTGTTATTTTGGTGGGTGTAGCTTCACGTTCGCAATCCTCTCTGTATTTTAATGTTGTTCATTTATTTTCAGCTGCAAAGTGACATTGTCGAAGTCTTTATGACCATTACCAGACCAGTTGTTCCATCATCAGACCACGAGCAGGCAGTTAATGACAGTGTGTGGTCTCTTATGCTCAAGGAGCTACTGCAGTATATAACCTCATCTCCTCAGGTATAGTGCAGGATAATGAAGATAATACACTGTTTGTACGCCTCCCACTACTAAGCAGAACACTATTCCCACAACACAGGGCAAAGCCCTATTTTTGTGTGTGCTTTTAACCCTATGAGAGATTAGGCCAACAGCTTAATTATCCTGCCTGTGGAAGGTGTCCTAAAAGAAATTCCAAAGTATTTTAGATAATTTATCAGATGAAGAGCCTTTTTTAGTGGATCGAACTACAATGTCCTCACCTACTATGTAACCCAGAACAATGTTGTAGAATATAATATTACAAGCACCGTCTTGGTAGAATGACAAGCAGACCCTCCCTATATATTGTGTGTTCATCAGATACCTCTTTCATAGCACACATAGATGTAGATGTCAAGAGTTCAGGCGATTGCGTCAGTGCACTTGCTGCAAGCATAGCGCAAACTCAGCTAAATCTGAATTTGTGATTTCATTGGCGCATTTGCTGCAAGCACAGTACAAACTCAGCTAAATCTGAGTTTGTGATTTCGTTGGGGCGTTTGCTGCAAGCATAGTGCAAAATCAGCTAAAACTGAGTTTGTGATTTCGTTGGTGCACTTGCTGCAAGCATAGTGCAAACCCAGCTAAATCTGAGTTTGTGATTTCGTTGGTGCATTTGCTGCAAGCATAGTGCAAGCATAGTGCAAACTCAGCCAATCTGAGTTTATGATTTCATTGGTGTATTTGCTGCAAGCATAGTACAAACTCAGCTAAATTTGAGTTTGTGATTTCGTTGGTGCGTTTGCTGCAATCATAGTGCAACTCAGTTAAATATTCAGAACATAGAGTTTTCTAGAAAACAGTAGGATGCAATGAATGGAGTAGCTAACGTTTATGCGCTCTTGCTGCAAGCATAGTGCAAAATGCGCACACACCATTTCATTCATATGTCATTGATTATCTTTTTTTCAAAATTTGGAATAAATACACATTCATGAATATTTTTAAATATGGTATTTAGAAATACCACAGACTGCACTTAACTTTTTAGACCCGTCTAGTTTTGTTGTACACATACCTATTTGTTCTAAATTGTTCTTTAAACTACTGTATGTGATTACATAGACAGATATTTCACAACTGCGATCATCACAGGTAATGCTTGTTGGGATATCATGCAAAGTGACATCGACTCTGATGTAATTGGTGATAATATATAGCTTAAAGATGATTACGATTTGCTTTGTTCTTGTGTTTAAGGCATTCCTTGGAGGGCTGATTCTGCTGTCTGAGCTGCTACCAATTCCCTTACCCATACATACACTAGAGGTAAGCTGTATTGCTATTAGTTACTATACATAACCATATATATGTTTCTGTAATTCATTGTACATTGTCTGTAATTGTCTCTGAAAAGCCCACAGGGGAGAGATCAATAAAGTATTGTATTGTATTGTATTGTATTGTTTTGCATACATACACTAGAGGTAAGCTGTAGTGCTATTAGTATTACCACACATGTTTTATTATTTACCATATATACTCCTCTGATATATACTAATGCATGTAATGGAGGTAATATATACGGCTATTCTTTTCCATATGTTTTCCATATTACACTTATCTGTACATGATTTTGTGAGTGCCAGGATTTCAATGGTGTAGGTACCTAGAGAAAGGTAGAAATTATGTTGTGTCTCTGCTGTGCAGGATGTGGCAGCAGATGAAGCTAATCAGGTGCTGAACCACCGTCTCGTGTGGAGTGCTCACCTCAACCCACTTAGTTCTAACTTGCAAGGAATACTCAAGTCTTTGGCAGGTAAATTATTTGTTTTGAAGGAAACATTTGTGAAGTTATTTAAATAAGATCAAGTAGATTGATTTACTTAACTTGTGAAATAGATCCTAGAGGAATACATTTTGTTACCCTAACTAACCCTAACCCTAGAGTAATAAACCTTATTACTCACTAAATATTTTGTTTTCTTTTGTTCGTTTGAGTGTATTGGACACGGATTGTTACAGATTGTTTCACCGGTGTGGTTAAGAGAAACCACTCTATTCAAAAAGAATGATAGTCTTAATTATAAAGTGAATGAAATGTTCCTCTGGCAGACAGTCAACTCGTTGCTATACACTCTGCTGCCCACATCTCTTATTTGTTTAGTTTTCGTTCATTCATTCAGTCATTCATTTAGTGTGCATTCAAATTGTAGCTTCTGAGCTCCAGATATCAACATCAAGTTTTGATGATTCATATTCCACTTCCATCTATGCCATACCAAACTTTAGCTTCAAATCACTTATTCGTTTTTGCTTTCTAGAATATGTTAATGCAATTGGGTTACGTATTTGATGACATTTCACCGTATTTCACAGAGAGGGCATGTGACATTTATCAGTATTTTTGTGTGAAGGTGCTTCCTTAATGGACATCGAGTGAGTGTGAGTTTGCTTCCGTTTAGGTTCAGCATGTCACAACTTACAACAGGTGATGAGGCGAGTGTGTGCACAGTTAGCCGATCTATCAGCACCCACAGCATTCAATATTGTCAGGTAATTCATCCTAGACAGTCCATACTTGTTCTGCATATTTGTACACTAGAAATTTTAGAAAGGATTAGTTATGAGGCGAGTGTGTGTGCACAGGTATCCAATTTATCAGCACCCACGGCATTTAATCTTGGCAGGTATATAAAGCGTCTTAGAAAGTGCTTGTTCTGTATATTTGTACAAATGAATGTATTATAAAGGATTGGCAACGAGGCGAGTGAGTGTTTAGTTATCTGATGTATTTGCACCCACCATATCCTAGAGAATGTATTTCTAAATGTATTAGTTAATAAAGATTTAAAGTCTTATGGCTTCTTTTACCAACAGAACTCTCCTCGAGGTACTTGATGCAGAAATGGCCAAACCCACAGACGAGAAAAGGTAGATGCCAAGGCAGTTTTCAGAACGAATTGTGATGGTAGTATTTGTGTGTCACTCAGTCTATCTGTCTCATATTCTCACTTCCACGTACTCTGTCTTTTCCAGTACAATCTCTGTCTTTATCTGTCTAGCTCACATCTGGTTTGTCTTGTGTAAACTCGGGGAATTGCATTTATTTATTTTCTGTAGGAGTAAGAACGTTATTGTAACTAACTTGACAATGTAGTCAGTACATAGACATACATGTTATCCTTTCTGCACTATTCTCTCCTTCGCAGGAGGCGAATACTGATTACCTTGTGTGTGTAAATTCATTATGTGCATGCTTCGCGGTTGGTGAATATTGGGCCTTGTATGTGTATTCGTGATGTGCTTCCTTTCCAGGGTGTGCAGTCCCAATGCAGTGCGCATCATGACACTGTTAGCATATTTGTCGTCACAACCAGCTGTACTGATTACCTTGTGTGTGTATTCATTTTGTGCATGCTTCACGGTTGGTGAATATTGGGCCTTGTATGTGTATTTATGATGTGCTTCCATTCCAGGGTGTGCAGTCCCGATGCAGTGCGCATCATGACACTGTTAGCATATTTATCATCACAACCAGCTGTTAAAATCTCCTTGCTGCAGCTGCTGAAGACCAGGTAAACAAGAACTCAATACTACTTCTTTCTTTCTGATTTAATTAAGAAAGATATTACCACGTGTTCTTGAGGTATCTGAACACACTTTTAATGGTTCACACGATGATCAAACTTGTATAACTGTAACCCTTTAGTTCTTATTCCTAACCCTGAGGTATTCCAGACGATTTTTGGAACATATCAAAACATTTGCTTTTGTTATAATTAAAGGATGCCGTACTGTTACCTTGGGAATGAATTACCTCAAATAACAGCCTTTTGAAAAAGTATCAAATTACGACAATTGAAGGAAGTGATACTGACACAGAACATGCTTTCACAAAGAGGCAAATCTGGCAGACCTCAGTCAGAAATGTTTGATTTAGCAAGAGGTTATTTTTCAATGTATAATTTTTGTTTATGCAAAAATTTAAGAGACGTTATTGAGTAGTTTTTAACAAACTGTAATCTTTTGAAAATATTAAAGTGGTTTTGTTATGTAAATTGGTTGCCATGGTAACATCTCTAAAATAGTTTTTTACCCCAGATGTAGTCAGTGACGCAATGTCAAGTACTGAGTTAAATACAGATTGATATTGAATCTTTGGTACTAAACTGATTTAGTACTAAACTCTTTTAAACTGTGTTCAGACACATTACCTAAGAAAATGGTTAGTAGAACACATTTCTTAAAACAATTTACTGGATGTGATGTAATGTCTCGTCATTCTGTACAGTTAGAATATAAAATGCAGTACCTTATAGCTATTAAATAATTAAAATGAAAGTACTTTATCTGGAAGCTTTGACAATTGAGTCACCTATCTTTGCTGTTTGTTCGTACTAGTGAGAAAGCCAGGAACGATGACCTTCTGTTTCCAAATGTTTTGCCATCCATGCTCACTCTCCTGAAGGCGGAGACAGACAGCCAGGTCTTGTCAAGGGCCCAATACTGTGTTGTGGTAAGACTCGTGCTACTGGCTGCATTGTTAGTGTAGTGTGTAGTGTAGTGTAGTGTAGTTTAGTGAAGTGTAGTGATTGATAAGGAATGGTAGTGAATGGTAAGGAAGGATAGTGAATGATAAGGAATGATGGCGAATAATAAAAAGAATGGTGAGGAATGACAGGGAATAATGGCGAATGCTATAAGGAATTATGGGGAGTGGTACGCAGTGATGAGGAAAGATGGAAATTGATAGTAAATGGCAGTTGAGCAGGTGTAAAAGAAGGAAAAGAGTACAAACAGGTATTACACATGTGATATGCCAAGCTTTCTAAGCTTTCTTGTCTGTCTTTACAGTCTATCGTACAGTCATTATGCGACCCAACCGTCAGCCTGACGTCGTTTGAAACGCCGTATAACAATCAACACGTGAGTAGGTTTGACGGTTATGTTGTATGGAGAATTGCCATAGATAAGAAAAAGGTCACGTGACTAAGAGTTCTACGGCTTACAAAACCTTTGTCTGATCTTATATAATGTAAAGAGTTTTGAGCATAGGACTAAAACCTACCTTTGGTTTGTTGGAATTGGTCAATTTCACGTACAAATGGCCACAGGTACAAGGTAAAAGTGTAACGTATGGATGAACAGTATTGAAGAGCTGTAGAATGATTGACATTTTGTGGTAAAGATGGCGAGAGTAAATGAGGTGACTGAAGAGTCAACGTTCTTAGCAAGACGTGCATCGCAGATTCTTATAAGTCAATAACATATTACAATAATACCTTAAAATGAACCAGGTGCAATCGAATCTGTCAGATGTACCGTACTCAGATTAGATGTTTTTTGAAAGAGTATCAAGTATACTAAACTGGTTGAATTTTGTCTTTGGTTTGACCTTTCTTGATAATAGAATATAGATAAATAATTAACCATGTTCTGTGATACTTTCACCAACAAATGCAACAACTTGTCGACCAAATTGATCCGCCATATATTAATTTTCTGTATTTCACATCAGCTTGCCAACACTCTGCCAGACAAAGAGATGTTGCCAGTGATCTGTGCAGCACTATTGGAGCACGTGGGCTCCAGCAAACAGTCATTTGCAACAATCCTCCTCGCCCTGAGAACAATGTTCACCTTGACAGAACACAACTATGGAGTGTTCCATCTCAAGAGGTTAGTACAACCCCATAATCTCATGTGTTGATAGATTTCGTGGACTAACATATATATCTACACTTTTGTATTCATAGCCCTCCTCGCGGTTTTTTGCTCTCACCCGGCCCTCATTTTCTGGGAGTCTTGGCATTTAGCAACATTCGTGTTTGTTCTAAGCTAATGTTTTCGTACAAGAGAAGGGAGTGCCACAGGACTTTCAAACTTTGCTCTGTTATATATAGCAATTGTTTTTCTTCGCGTTTGTTGTGCTGCTCATTTCTGGGATTTTGTATTGTTTGCAGAGCGTTGGAGGCAAATAGTGAAGTGTTCTACCGTCTTCTCAAAAGGCTATCTTCATCATTCAGGTTTGTGTACCTAATGTGGACATTAACAATAATCACGAGCGACACTTCTCTTATTCTGTGCATTTATGTTTGTGTTTCAGTCTCTGTTTCTGTCTCTGTCAGTGGCTCTGTCTATCTATCTGTGTCAATTTGTTTATCAATGGCTCTTCAATATAGGCATATCCAGTATATTATCATAGGAATCAGTCCCCTTTCTGCACACGTGACTTAATTCGTAACTCACCCCCCCCCCCCCCTTCCCCATTGACTCAGTAGCACAGCCGGTAGAACGGATTGTAACGCAAAGGTGGTGGGCTCAAATCCCACCTGCAATCAGTGATTTTGATTTCAAAGACTCAATCAGCATTGGTTCCACGTTCTTTTGTGTTGTTGCAGGTCTGGCATTCCTGGTCCGGATCATCTGTCCACTCTCTCCACCACAACTGAGCTTCTTCAGTGGCTCCTCCCTGAGGATTTGCTGGCGGTTGGCGGAGAGGAGGAGAGTGTGGCGGGGCCTGAGGCCGAGCAGCTGAAACCGACCAATGAGATCAGCATCAGCACGTCTCAGATGAAAGCATTCCTCAAGGTCGACACTGATCAGGACAATCCCCTGAAGAGCTTGGAGAAACGGCTGGAGGTGAGACAGCAAGACTGGTGTAGTTAGAATTAGTCAAGAGACGGCAGATCGAACTATAAATACAACTGCACTTGGGAATGTCCTAACTGACCACCTGTTCATCATAGTCTGAAAACGTGAAAAGCACATGCACAGGATTGGGGATTTGTAGACAACGTAAACGCTGAAATATAATTTTTCTGTTGTTACTTTGTCATCAATGCTAGCGTTTCTTGTTCCAACAATTCAAAATCTTCCACACACAGAAATAACAACGAATGGACGATACATTGTGCGCATGTTTAAGAGAATCCGAAACACTAATTTGGAATCCAAACCAAGAACGCTACACTTTGTTCTGTATTTTGTCGTTCACATTCTCGACAAAACGTGGGCTTTTCACATTGTATTCCGGACAACGATGGTTAGCGTGTAGTTTATTGTATTGTGAAATTAAGCATTTCTCTGCTGCCCTTGTTCACGTTGCTATCGTGGGCTCCATTCTGTGTTCAGAACTGTTAAGCAACTTGACAACCCACATATTAAATCAGTGAAAGCTGCCATTACAGTATAATCCCTGTTCTTGCTTCTTGTTTGTGCAAGCGATACTGCAAAAGTGAATAATTTCGATTTTACTTTTAGAGGTGTTTTGAATACTGCGGTAATATTTACAACTTTATGCAGTATGTGTCAGTTGATAATGCCTTCTTACATGATCAGCTTCATATTATGCGCACGTTCCTGCATCCACTTTATGCAGTCCCTGTTATTAATTGTCGGGTGTTTCCAGCCTATCTTTGTAAACCTAAAGCTGCAGCATGTTTTTCCTAATGATGATGTATGTTCATTGCAGGAAAGTTGCAAAGAAGATGAGACATTAGAAAGCCTTCTAGATGGTATCACTGCATTGAAGCGCACCTTGGAGAAAGACGAGGAACCAAAGAAGGACGCAGGTATTCTTCATGGAACTGCAAGTTCGTTTTTTTACTAGTAAAGACAATATCTGTCTTTGATAGGTTACAGCAAGTTTCTTTTTATCATATGAAAATCAACAAGAAAAAACGAACTTCTGAACCAGCGAACAAGAGAATAATATAAAAATCCATAAGAAAAAATGAACTTCTGAGCCAGCGAACAAACAATTCAGCTGACTTTGTACAAAAAGAATAAAATAACCAATAATATTTTATACTTTCAAAGATATGACTTTTCTCATCGCGTTATCTTTTGGATTTTCATATGATAATAGAGGATCTTACTCCATCAGCAACCAAAGCGGACTCAGCTGCAGTTCCGTTTGGACCTTGCGGAGCAATTGATTGGCAGTCAGACAT
>JANVCJ010081731.1:0-19551 GCA_026413505.1 Epizoanthus ramosus | reverse complement strand
TTATTGTTATTATTGTTATTATTGTTATTATTGTTATTATTGTTATTGTTATTATTGTTATTATTGTTATTATTGTTATTATTGTTATTATTGTTATTATTTATTATTATTGTTGTTATTGTCATTATTATTATTATTGGGACAAACACCAACGTACATAAATTTAGTTTCATTGCAAGATCAATTCATGACTGGAACAGCCTGCCAAATGAAATATTCGAACAAAAAACAGTTGAGAATTTTAAATCCAAGCTCCAACATTAGCTGTAAGTTTAAATCTTTTTAGTAACTTTATTTTACTTGCACCTACACCAAAGCTTACTTGTCCACAATCCCTTTGTGGATTACATGATTAGACAAGATTAGATTAGATTAGATTGTTATCATTTGTAAATTAGTAATGGTGTTATAGTCCTCTTTAGCTATTTGTGCTACAACGCTATTGCTACTGCTGTTAATACTGCAGTTGCCGTTATTCTTATACTAGTAATATTGCTATCAGTGAACAGAACTACTACTTCTTCTATTACTGTTGTCTTAATTTTAGTGTTAATTCTATTGCTATCAGTAACTGTTGTTGCTATTGCTATTGCTTTTGCTTCTGCTACTACTGTCGCTACTACTATTGTCGTATTGTTATTGCTAACGATACTGATTGACCTGTTGTGTTCTTATTACTACATGTTAGTAGTAATACTAAAGCTATTACTACTACTTCTGTCGCTAACAGTAACACGGTTGTCATACTGTCATATTGCCATTGCCATGCTCATCATCATCAATCGACTGCCGTCGAGATTGCAGACACAAAGTCACGCCATAGGGTTCTGTTTGCCATTGCCATACTAATGCCACTGTTATTGAAAATGCTATTGCTATTTCTACTGCTAATGCTACTTCTAATGTTGTTATTGCTAATACCATTATTTACTGAAACGTATATCATTTGATAACTTATCATTTGATATTACTATACGCCACTTCAGAAACTTCAAAAGGACTGGGTCCGTCAACCCAAAACGATCCCAGAAAGCAATGCTGCAAATGCTAATTTGGCCTGAAGGAACAAAGCGGAATCATTAGCCTGTACGAACTGTGATGATTCACGTATTGCATCTCCTAATTGCATCGTGTTTTAGACGAGATCAAATAACGCGCATTGTACCCAAATAATAGTTTGAGAAACACTCTTGATGACACATTGCGCAAAATACCTGTTGGAGCATTGCTTTATGGGATCGTTTCGGGTAGACGAGCCCAGTCTTTTGTAGTTTCTGGAGTGGCGAATTTCCAGCAGTTCGCGGATAAAAGGAGAACGTGTACAGCTATTTCAGAAAAGGTTGAGAACGTGCAATAGTGAATACCACGAGCGAAAGAAACTGTGGGTTGCCAAAAATTTTAAATAAAGATCAGTTACTACAGTGCAGAGATTAAACTTTGGGCGATTCAAGAACCAACTTGCCATTTAACTTAGATTTGATCCTTTCACAACACCACCGTGTATTTACTCTATATTTTGTACAACCCATAGTTCCTTTCGGTCATGGTATTCACTATTGTACGCAGTCAACCTTTTCTGAAACAGCTGTATACACCTAATTCAAGAAAGGTTGACCTGTGAAAACATAAAACATAAAAGATATGACATAAAGGAATTATGGGTAGCAGTCTATTAATGTGTGGCGTCTCCCATGTTGGGATTTTGGCACACCAGTATGATGGGCACAAATATTTAGCTCAGTATAGAAGTGAATGCAATTGAGTAAAACAGATATTTATAATGGATAAGGCACTTTTTAGCACTCCCACAATTCCTTTGGGTCACATGTTTTGTTTTTTGTTTTATGAAAACAGGTCAACCTTTCTTGAATTAGGTGTATATATATATACATATAATAATAATAATAATAATAATAATAATAATAATTTATTATAATAATAATAATAATAATAATAAATTTGTATAGCGCTTTTTACAAAAGTTCAAAAGCACTGAACACATACATGTACATGTATAATGTAAAATTACAATAATTAAAATATATATAGGTACATAATATGAAAAATAATTAGTTTTAAATAAATGGGTCTTCAGTTTCACTTTAAAAGTGTTAATGTTATAAGTGTTTCTAAGGTTGGTAGGTAGACTGTTCCAGAGTTTAGTTACAGCAGCAGTAATTATAATTCCTCCATTTTTTCCATCTTACCATTTCAGAACCATGCACCAAGGTATATTTTTGACCACCTGTCTGCTTTCAGCATTTTGCAATGCTGACCGGCCTGTCTTCTGCAGGGAGTTCAATTGACCAGAGTACACTGAGCTTCAGCCATGATTACAGGTTTGTTGATTTAATTAAACATAATGATAATCAGATTCAGTGATGGTACATGTAGTTAAATAATGCATTGCTTTATCCCAGAGGTACTCACCAGAATTGTGGGTTGGGGTGTACTGTTTGGACTAAACTCAAAATCTTTATTCTATTCCAGAACAAAATATGAGTCTTTCCACACACACATTCAGAGTGTCCAACCTACAGACCTATTAAAATTGGGATTGTTTTAATTAAGGGGAAATGTTTGCGAGTGCTGAAGGCCAGCAAATTTTAAAATCGGATAGACTCAAAATTCCAGACTGATATTGATGTCAAAAAGGTTCTGTGTGTGCATGTAATTTGTTATCATTCCCAGACTACTCTGGGCTCAGGTTTGTTCTAAATGCTGGGAAGCAAAAAGTTACCAAGCCCTCCATACAATTAGACTAGCCTTGTTCTGCAATTTTATCATGTAGTTCTTGCATTATTCATCATGACTGCAACTCAGAATTTACCTGGATATCCAAGTTAAGCAGTTTGTTTCATTGTTTGATAAATATTATGAGAATATTGAATATATATATATATATATATATATGTATATATATATAACTTGAATAGAAGGATGGTTGACCAAACGGTGGCGTCCCTGCAGAAGGATCCAAGGCGGATACAGGCGTCTTCTCTTGAAATTTATATGGCGGATTAGATGTGGAAGAGAAAGACATAAACTTCTCGCAGGTCCAGGATTTATTAAAACGTTTCGGCCATTTGGCCTTCTTCAGTTAAAACTTTAAAAAGTTTTAATAAATCCTGGACCTGCGAGAAGTTTATGTCTTTCTCTTCCACATCTAATCCGCCATATATATTTATATTTATATTTATATTTATATATGTATATATATTTATTTTTACCCAGGGCCTTGTGGTGGCAGTCTCCAAGGTAGTTCTGGAAACTTTAAAAGCCCCGGGTATCCACTGGCATATCCAAGCAAGTCCAACTGTGTGTGGACTATCTCTGTACCCTCTGGACAGGTTGTTAAACTAACATTCAAAAATTTTTTTCTTGAATCTGGATCAAGCTGTACCTATGACTTTGTCGAGGTTCGAAACGGTATAGATGCTTCTAAAAGCTGGGTACTTGGAAAATATTGCGGAAAGAAGAACACATTCATCGTCCGTTCCACTGGCCCAAGAATGGTTTTAAACTTTAGATCGGATTCCTCAGTGCAAAGAAAAGGTTTCCAAGCTCTGTATGAATCGGTGATTCCTGGAGGTGAGTGCAACATGAGAGAGGTAGAAGTAGATTAAAAAAACCGAAAAAAAGAACACTGCTGAAGAGCTAGATTTTCCACGAGAATAGTAATAAAAATGAAATACAAATGGTATTTGATATACACTAACAGAGTCCAACAACAAGTTTATGTTATAGCTTTTTGCATTATTCAATTAAGTTGTAACTGATTTCAACCAGGATAGCATTCGTCGGAGGATGCCGTAACCACACCTTCCACCCCTACTATCCCCATCCCCTTTCTCCTATCTTTGTCGTTTCCTGCATTTGGCTTATTATGGCTTGAAAATGGGCGCAGATTTCAGTAATTACAAATTTTACAAGACTCGTGACTAGCAGTTACCTATAATGTGATGACGATATCGTAGGAGGGCATATTCTTATGCGACAGTATGCGAAATGCATGTTTCGAGCGACAGTAGCCAAAATGTCTTTCAAAATGAAAATCAAAAAGTAGTAGTTTCCATTAAGTGGATAATTGAAAAAGTCGCAAAAGTATAATTTTCTTTAGTGTTTACCCAGATGACAAAAAACAAAACTGTTAGATCCATATCAAACAATTCAAATGTCAGTGCTGAAAATATATCAAGATAGGCAATAATGTTTATAAATAGAACATTTCGAAAATAGTTCCTCTAAAGTATGTTGATATGTTCAATATCATACAAAAACTGTAATTTAAGTACCATTTTTATCTATGTTCAGCACAGTTGCCAGTCGTCTTTAGATCGTTTACTATATTAGTAGTGATCAGACGAATCTCCTTTTAGATCTAGTAAAATTTTCCACCCGTTATATTTTGAAGAAACAAGCACGTTTGCTAGCAAAGGCCTGGTGAATGTTTGTAGTTGTAAAGAACCTCCTTAGAAAGGAAATTATTTCCTCGATTATCTTACTTGGCAATGTAATTGTTGTTTTTGTTACTTTCAGAAAATTGTCCAGGTAACTGGACAACATTCCAAAATTCTACTTATAAGGCTTGCGACGAACCAGCATTAACTTGGATCGATGCCCTAGCAAAATGTCAAGAGATGGGTGCGCATTTAGTTAAGGTTGATTCTGACGTAGAGAATTCCTTTGTTCTGCGCCTTGCAAACTCGGTATCTTCAAATACAAACAATGTATGGCTTGGCTTGACAAGAGGCTCTGACAACCTGTTTTACTGGTTTGATGGTTCAAAACCTTCCTACACAAATTGGAATATTTTCAATCGTGAGATAACAAAGTCGCGATCAAAGCCGTATAAATCGTATAAACTCACGAGTAGTTTAAAATAAGTTGAGATCATTTCACTGTCAGTTCATTTCGGGGTTCATTTATTTGTTTCACAATATACAGTTGTAATTTATAACTAGCGTTGGCGATTTATAAGTCACGATCACTAGTTAGAAGTCGCGATCGCGAGTTAGGTAAGTAGAGATCGCGAGTTTAGCTCGCTAAGTCGCGATCGCGGCGTATCAACTCAGCCCAGGAGCGCGACTTAGGTCTTTTTAAAAAATGCGTTGAATGCATTATGTCCTCTGAATGGCTCGCCGTACGCAAGAGATGTTTTATTTCTAAGGCCCTGTTTAGAGAGAGGTAACCTTCCAACATAGGAGTTCCCTCCTTTTGGGGGTATCTGCCTTATTTATTGTATTTTCCGTAGCTAGGGGAGAGCCGGGTTACCCTACCTTTTTTATTGTTTTTATTTTTTGTTTTTTTTTTTATTCTTTATTTTTTAGGGTTACCCTACCTGCTTGCTAGAGGGTACGAGGGGCAACTTTGTACATTTAATTGAAACCCTCGAAGTAGGATTACCTCTACAAAGGCTTCTTTTTCATTGCATGCCGGTCTTGTCCCTTCCTTTCATGCTGAAGCGACGCGGAAACTGATTTATGTTTGAGTAAACAGCCGTTTAAACTTTTTAAAATAATTTAAATTTCATGTTTCGTCCCTCCTCGGCCTCAGTGACACTGCATGTACATGTAAAGGAGGGTTATGAGTATGATTTGCCCCTAGGAGATAGGCTCGCCCTATCTAGGAGGGTGACCCTTGTCGACGTAACTGGTCAGTGGGTAAACAATATACAAAAATGGAACTAGGCACCGTTTCAACCGCTCAAACGTTTTCAAGTCTCTAGTTTCAAGACGTTTTCTTGTCATTAGTCAATATGTACTTTATCAGTATTAAGGACATTGATCGGAATATAAGCTCAGAACTTAGGATATGGTATGGTATGGTATGGTAATCTTTATTTAAACACGGTCAATTCATCAGCTATTTACAAGTTAAAAACGAAGATAAAAACAATTAAAATAAATGGAGCTGCTTTCCACGAATGCCGTGCCTTAGAAAATCTCTTTAGTTAGGCGTTTGAATTGCCTTAGGGACCCAGCTTGCCTTGCTCGACAAGGAAGGCTGTTCCACAGGGTTGCGCCGCTATAGCTAAAACTTGTCAACTGATACATGTTAAAAAACTGCTGGAACCAAATTTACAGTTTCAACTTACCTGCATGGTTTACACCACTCGTGCTGTCTATCAAGACCATATCGAGCTCGACATTTCTTTGGGTTAGTAATTTCTGCAAAATGAAAAAACAAACATGCATTATTATGCACATGGATTACAAAGTTGTTTAATCTTGAATTTGTTTAACTGTCAAATTTACCCAGGTAGCTTTACTTTGTTTCTGGTCATAGTTGGGATACATTCATTTGTCATTTCAGTAGTGTTGCATCTCCTTAGCAGTTTGCACTTGGTATATTTCTTTATTCACTATTTTCTGTGGTAAGTTTACAAAAATCCTTACAACCAGGATATTTTAGTACCTCTGTTCACTCATAAAAAACGGCAAGTGTCGTTATCATCACCATTATTGTCCTAATTACTATCATCATCATCAATAAGAATACGACAGTTATCCATCATCATCAAACTATTCATATTCTATTAGAGCCACAGCCATCAATATTATCATTACCCTCATGACATAGACCTGCATAATCATTATCAAAATTGCCACTATATCACCATCACCCCTGTTATCGTCATCGTCACCACTGTCACCTATGTTATGATCATCACTAACATCACTATCACCATCATCTGCATCATCACTGTTATCATCACTATCATTATCATCATCATCACTATCACCATCACTATCATCATCATCACTGTCACTGTTACCATCACCATCATTATCATCATCATCATCATCACTATCACCATCATCATCATCACTATCACCATCACTATCATCATCATCACTGTCACTGTTACCATCACTATCATTATCATCATCATCATCATCACTATCACCATCACTATCATCATCACAATCATCCTCATCTTCATCAGACTTCACCATCAACATCAACATCATCACTATCATTATCACGACCATCATCATCATCATCACTGTCACCTATAATTATCATGACCATCGTTAACATCGTCACTATCATCACCATCATCATCACCATTACTGTCATCATAACTATTTGAATCATTAGCATAATTAATATCCAGTCATCAGTCTAGTCATAAGTATTATATTGTTATGAATACCTTGTGACTTGTCTCTTTTTCTCTTTTTCTTCTTGCCTTGTTGTGCGTAGTTGTCTCTCGCACTCCACCCTGGATAAAGCTGCATGTGAAGTGCTCTCTCTTTGCGAGCCATTTCATAATACTTTGCTTGTTCTGTTCTATCTAAAGCATGCCACTTGAGGGAGGATAGAAAAGAGCAAGTGTCATTTTGAAGAACATACATTATTTCTACCTTTCCATGCAGCTGACAGTATTTAAATTTGCCAAAATTGCCGACACTGTTTTATACCAAATGTATGTAAAGCAGTAAGGAGCATTTACATGTAGCAACACAAAATTTAGTGTATTTGGGGCAAAGGCAATTTATTGGTCTGTCTGTCCAATCCCAGTTAGTCTACTTACTAATCTGTCTGTCTACAAATGTCTGACTCTCCAATGATCATCTGTCTGTATACCAATCTGTCTACCTAGCTGTCTGTCTGTCTGTCTATCTAACAATATGACTGCCCACTGATCTGTTTGTTTAATTACTACATGTAGTCTGTCTGAATACTAATCTGTCTGGACACTTGGTCAATTTTTTGTCTTTGCACACATCATGCAAATGTCTGTCTGTTGTCTGTTTGTCTGTCTTCCAAGTGTAGATCAAGCTGCAGTTTCATGGCATAGCATACACTTGAAATAGGTCTCAAGTGCACTTGGCTTTCAAGTGCACTTGTGTAGTACTTGAAAGCTAGTGTGAACCCACCTATTTATTCACCTTTGTTGGTGGTAAATACGAGCCTAGCGGATTGCTATCTACAGATAGCTTTAAAATGATTAAAGTGGCCTCCAAATGCATTGATCACAGCTCAACAAATCTGCCTCATCAAGTCAGGTTTTCTGTTCAAAGTAGTTGTTTCATTCGAGATTGGTAGCCACCTGATGGACTGTCAAAATGTCAAAATGTTATTTTCAAAAATCAGAAATTTATTTAGTACAGCCATGAAACCGTCGCTTAACTACTATAGATAAAATGCATGCCCCTTCCAAAAAATATGACCACATATTTCAGACAGAAACAAATTAAAGTAAAATCAAACACCTTTGAAATAAGCCAATTAAGTTACACTTGTAAATATGATATTAGCACAATCTGACTTTCAAGACAAAAACTCTCCTCCAATAGTAACTCCACCATCACAACAAATTACCAAAGCCAAAAAAGCTTGCCAAACACAAATGTCTGGGCTTATTATCAGAATTCTATGGTAACTAGTGCAATTATTATGAGTACTTGTATGTGTAACTAAGTATTGCTTGATCAGTGTAATTAATTAATTTCAATCAACCATATTCTGAGCATATCTGAATTCTGATTCTATGACCTCCTGACCTTGATCTTGTGTACAGCAATCTGACTGATTCATCAGAAAACATATTAAGAGCCAATAATAACGATATTAATCAATGAACTAGGCTGATCCCAATCTGAGACATGTGCTTTGACCTGCCCCTAACTGTAGCTTAGGGCGCGTTTGATTGACCGTATTCCGGAATAAGAATACACAGAATAAAAACTTTGATCTGTTGAACTGATCAGTATTCCTTTTCAGAAAATTATGCTAAACGAAACTATTAGTTTTTAGCTCACCATAACACATAATTCAGTGCAATAATTTTATTGCTTAGAGATTGTAGAAGAAATCTTGAAATTGTCTCTAGTGTATTCCTATTCCGGAATACGGCCAATCGAACACGCCCTTATCATGCACAGGAGAGGGACAGATGCAACTGAGAGTTTAGCATTAGGGACCTTAAGATACCCAAAAGTCGGTTTACGGGTAGCGCCATTTCCCCCCTGCTTTGAGGTGACAACGACAGTTCTACTGGGTAGCTTGTACGGGTAGATTGCTGCTTACCCCGGAAAAATGGTTAGAGCTACCCGGTAGTACTGATGACATCATCAAAGCGGGAAAAAAATGGCATTACCTGTTACCCATACACTGGTTTTCGGGTATCTAAAACCCAATTTACACGGGCACAAAACATGGCACGGCACTCCAAAATACTGGCATGGTGCTGACAATTTCTAAGGCACAGCGCTGCTAATTAGTACCATGTAAACAGTGCCTTAACTGAAAGAATTTGAGGTGCCATTCCAGAATTTTTACTGGTGCCGAGCACACCTCCAGAGATGTGCTCGGCACCTGTACAAATTTGGGGTACAGAATCCCTAGAAACACCATTTAAACGAGATAAATTATAGGTACCATGCCGAGAAATATCATTGGCACCGTACCAGTATTTTGGAGTGCCATGCCATTTTTGTGCTCGTGTAAATGGGGTTTTAAGGTCCCTATTTATTGGTCCTATTCCCACTCATTGATATTTGATGCTCAGCGGTGAATTTCGTTTTGTGCTGCATAATTGTTAAGGCTGTATAGTGACCATGGTCAGTAAGGCATGCAAATCTGAATCTTCATTAATATGCTCATGAACGAATAAGGTGGACTAATTACGGTGTACAGAATCCACCCAAAGGAGCGCCCTGTTAGGAAAACAAAAACTCTGAATAGCCGCAAATACTTTCAGTAAGTGTTAACTTTTGAGTAACTTTCAATTTTTTGAAAAGAACTTTGTTCAAAATCAGTCAAGGGTAATCAAAGTGAAGCAGCCAATCACAGGTGTTGTGACGTCTGTCTTGTTTTGGGCTCCAGTCACGCCTCAACAGAGCTTCCTTTAGGGATTCCGTGTCTTCACAATTATCTGCTTATTACCCTTTTTCCAAGAATTTGGTTGATTGCTGCACTTTCCTTTAGGGTGCATTCTGAAACAACCTTCGATCGCATGTCCTTCATGTATAACATGAATGCATTTAATGGTTTCTTGACGTGAGACAGCTTGGATTTGAGGAGGGCATCTCTTCCACTCACCGAATTTTCACCAGCTACCACTGACAGTGGCCCACTTGATGGCGATAAAATGCTGAGAAATTAACCAATAGAAACAGTCAACCTCTTTCATCAGTTCTCTCTGGTAGACTACTTCATAAAAAATCTAGGTTTTCTATGTCGGTGAGTAAGCCAAATATTTATGGATCAATAATCAGTTGTCAGACTTGGTTATTTGATCAATATAAAACCTGAGTGCAAACTAGTTGTAAGCCAGTTCACTAAATTTTGAGCGGTGAATATGAGACTTCCATGTCATGACAAGTCATCAATAAGAAGCATATGATGAAATATTCGGGAGAGGTCACTGCTTGAATGGGTGCAAACATGATAATCAGAGTCAAATTGCCAACAACAAAATGGCAGATTGCAATTTCAATAACTAGAACTAATAGAATAATAATTGTGCATGTTCAAATAAGTTCCTGCAACAATCAGAACTCCTCTGCAATTCATGCAGAGTCATTTCCAGTAAACACCATAAGCTGAAACTCTCCATAGTCTGATCAAAATAACTTGACATAATTATAATAATTGAAACAATTTTATCAAAAAATAATGTTTTCCTGTTGACATTCAAAGAAGATATAGATCATACCACTTATATATCAAGCCATCTGAGATTACTGAACTAAATATCTCACAGTCGAGAATGGGTGAGAAAATATGATGTCTTATTTTAGACCTACCCTGCAGCAAGGTTGGGTGGTCGACTTATTACTGTTGTATTTGGGGGTGGAGCAGGTGATAGATGCATAGCGTTACGAGGATCCATTGATGGATGACTTAGTCTTGGTATTCCAGCAGATGTAGCAGTTACGGTGGTCGAGAAGTGAGGCGGATATTGTGTTGAAGCTGGGCCCATGGTGTGTGGTTGCCTAGACACAAAACAGAATTCAGTACTCATATATGTTAAGGGAGCTACAACTTCAATTCTGACCATTTCTTGCTTTGCTTGCAAAACAATATTATATTAAATGGCCTAAAACTGTCAGGAAAACAGAACATGTACATGTACCATATACAGAGTTGCCACTATTTACTGGATGTGAAATTCAAGGACTTTGCAGGACTTTCCAGGACTTTCCAGGACCTTTTCAAGCAAATCAAGGACCTTCTGGAGAAAAATCAAGACTCCCAGAGGACTTCATGGTTTTTGTTTTAGAACGTTAATTGTCACATCAAAAATATTTTAACAAACAGTCTATTTTTATTATTTTGGAAGTTAAGAAATAATTTTTTGCCCATTCCAGGATTTTCAAGGACCACAACCCAAATTCAAGGACTTTCCAGGGCCTGGAATTTTTTTCCCCCAATTCTAGACCTTTTCAGGAATTTCAAGGACCATCAATGGCAACCCTGAATATAGCAAGATGCGGCAATTTTGAGTCAGAAACTATGTACATTATTTTGTTCAGTTCTAGTTACACGTCTGCCATCAGATGGTACCTGCTGGTTTTAACTGGAAATATTTCATCATTTATATATTATTTGTAAAATACTAATATTACCATTAATGATAGTTTCCAGATGAGTACAATCATGTACCAACCAAGTTTCATTGATCAGGTAAGAAAACTTCAACAGATTGCAAACCCACCTCCTCTTTGTGAAGAAACTTCTTGCACCAGACGTATCTGAGAATGATCACTATTAACACCAGATCTTGTTCCATTTTCTTCAATCTTAGGTTTGTTTTTAAAGGTAATTCAAAGCTTGAATATATTCTTGATTGTTTATTTGCAAATTTAAAAGAAATGTGGAAAACACAGACTGTGAGACTCCTTTATATCTTTTGCACAATGCAACACCCACTGTCTAGCTATCTCAATCCCCTTTAGGCCACATATGCACTCAACAGTCTACAAGTCATGTAGTTTCAGTTTCTCTTGTTCATCAAATGTTTTGGCACTGTGAAACATGAACATCAATCGATGATCAAAAAACAACACAAATAGAAGAAAAAACCTGTTTCTGACTCACAGAACTGGAAGAAATCATATTCCAGTAAATTTTAGAATTCGCCACATTACCCAGCTGATTATTCTATCTCGCACAGCTTGTCTGTTTTGGGGAAAAATCAACAGACACCCTGATGGTAACCATATGGAAATTATGGTAAGTAGTATAATGTGTGTCCTCGACAGCAAAATAATATTTTTTGGTATAAACGTGCAATGTGCAACTTTCATAAATAAGCAAGCATGTGATGGCTAAGTTGTGGGTGGGGGGGAGTGGCGAGACTAGACAAAAAAATGCGAAAAAATGAAAGGAGTCACAAATTTTATTCTGAGACTTGCAAACTTAACTCTGAATTGGGATTCACACTTTCATGGCTTTGCAAGTCCCAGGACACATAACAATCTCTGATTCTCCAAGTTTTTCAAGATACAGTTACATGTGTAGTATGAGTCTAGCAACAAAACATTTGTCATATTTGGGACTGAAAGAATTATTAATGTGAATTAATGAGTATGCAATTGTCATAAAATTTAGAAATTTTGGATTTTGAAAATTTAGCAGGACAAGTGTTAATCTAACATAATTATAAACTTGATGTAACTTTATCTTACCACAAGGACGAGTCATAGTACCCCGCTCTTTCGGCCTTAATAGCATGATGGTATACAGCATATTGGTACTGTGCCGCAGCTGGGTATGGGAGGTGCGAGGGGTGATAGACATCCGTGCTTGGTACCCTATGTAATTGCCGTTTTACATCATCAGGTGACTGGGTGCGGCCTGGATATCCAGAGCGCACGCCACTTGGTGGGTGGTGAGCCTGAAGATGAGTTTGAGTGAAGTTTATCAGTTGAGCAAATGGAGCTGAACTTGCATTTGATGTAGATTTATTTTCCTGGAAAGTGACCAAGATTAGTGTCAGTATGTTTAATATAGAACATTAACGTTTACAATCTTATAGATCTATATATAACCAAATTTTCAACAGACCAGGTATAAACCATTTTATTCAAAGTTTGATATATGTACATATACTATACAAGTTAACAATCAAAAGACTGGCATGTTTACAAGACACACAATAATAATAATAATAATAATAATAATAATAATAAAAATAATAAAAGAAGGGTATTCAAAAACACTGATTTACAGATTTTATAATAGTTAAAAAAATTAACTAGGCTAAAAAGTGTATAGTACGGGGAAAAAAGCTAACAATTAAAATATCTACGAAATAAATAAGTTTTTTAGGTTTTTCTTAAAAATATTGATGTTTGTAAATGCACCTAAGTAGTTTGATAGACCATTCCATAGTTTTGGAGCAACCTTGATCTGATTTGTGAGAAAGTATCAATTGAAATGAATATAGAAGCATATTCAACTTGTGACAACTCCTTGCTCAGACCAAAACCATCTTGAACTTGTTGGTTGCTGACAAATGTACTCTCCTTGCACACACTAAAGAAGCCCTACAATCACTTACAACTAGTCTCCTATTTCGTACAAGAGGGCAAGACCTAAAAAGTATGTATCACCACTGAGGGAACTGACCAGCATGAGACACTGTTGAGGCTGCAGGGCAGGCCGCGAGTCTTTCAGAAGAGAAGCTGTTTTAAAATGAGAAGTCGAAAAGAAGGAAAGAATCTGCCAATCAAGCACACAGTGATCAAGTGTATACATACATGTGTGTCCTAACTGCTCCAGAGAGCCTAAAAGTCCAGGCTCGGCCTGTACAGCCACCAGAAGACATACCACCAACAATCTTTACATACATGTAGATGTTCAGAGACAAATCATGTTCCAGGCCAGAATTTGGGGAACCCAATTTTAGAAAATGATAAATATTGCAAATTGATGTAATGTTTTATTTTGAAAGTCTCTAAACTGACATTTCTCACAATTTGAGTGCACTTTTGATTATATTAACAAAGTTGAAAAACAAAATTTTAAATGCTTTGCTTGTTTACAAAGTACATATTAATAATAGATAGCTTTACCTATAGTGAGGTCTAGGAGATACCCCCAGAAAATTTGAGGTTAAAATATCCAAGATGCCAATTTCCTGCATTCTTGAGATTGAACATTGGTATCGTTGGATGCCAGAACAATCAGGAAGCAAAAAAAATATTTTCCACAATTCATCCATCAGCCCTGATGTTCCCCCTAGATCCGTCATTGTGTTCTGTCTCCCCCAATAGGTTAGAGTGCAATTCTGTTTTCTTATTCTGACAAATGAGAGTACAGAAACTCATCCAAACTGTGATAATAAAAAGACACTGCACTATGATAGGACATAAACAATAACAAATTCTTGCAAAGTATGTTACTTCCAATTGTGCCTTTATTTCAGAATCCTGCCAAAGTCTGCAGTGCATTAATGTGAGCGCACCTCTCCAGAGTGGTCAATAATTGTCTCAAGTTAAACTAATGTAGCAAAGCGTTTTAACATTTCCTGAGTTTTCAAGGAGGGAGGAAGGACTTGAACTACAGTGAGAAATCTTCACGAAAGACTGATGTCTCTCCTGAACAGGTTGTAAATCTTAAAACTGTTCGACTTACAAAATCTTACATATTTCACTTTATTGTGGAGTTTCAAAGATCAAGAAATTAATCAAAACATTTATATCTTTAGAAAAAAAAGGAAATTTTATTTTAGCTAGTTTTATTGCTACTGTATTTTCAAAACAAGTTCTGCTTTTAGACGAACATTTTCCGCAATTATAATTTTGCAAGACACTTCACGTTGTTCATCAAAGCTTCAATTATTTAACTAAATGTTGTACAGTTATCAAGAAATAACTGTAGATTCAATATAACGAGGTACATAAAACTTTATGAAAACATTATTTTGCAAGTCCAGATCGATCAAATTTTCGTACTTCGCGTCCAAGAACCAATCAAAAAGTGAGCAGACTTGTTAAGCACTGCTTTCTGACAGACATATTCAGAAATGGCAAAATCTAATGAATGAAATACCAGTAAATTTTGCCTGTGCAGCTCAAGTCGCAACAGTTTTATACAAATATATTGGAATGAATGAACTTCTGTTGCAGTCGAAAGCCACAGTTCGAGAACTGGACAATTGCTCGAGTTAATTTGCAAGCAACGTTATTTCCTATAGAATGTCACCTCAGTTCGAAGTGGTCACAACCTTGACAGAAGAAATTCGATCTACAACTGCTGATATAGTTACTGGAGCTAAAAGCTCGACTGTGTTTCACGAAAGGCGCATGCAAAACTGCTTGTCAGTTTCAAGCAAAAAGTTCAGTCAAAATGGCAAAAATGCAGAAATCGTAACACATGAAATACGAGAAAGAATGCATAGCAAGCTACGTTTTCTAGGCTTGTTTTCAAGACGAAAGTCATCACAGAGTTTGGTCAGTTCACTGTATATTGCATAGGAGCCACAAAATTGTCGGCTTTCCTTTGAGTATTTGTACCGCGAATCGATAAAATTTAAAATCGGAGCGAACACCATGACCGAGTATATCACATGAACGAAATATAGTGCTCAAATTCGCAGCAACCGCCAGATCAGCTCAGCACTTCGATAATAGAGTGAAATAGTCAGAGTTTAAGAGCCCCAGAGGTAGAAACATGGGTTTATTTACTATTTTTCCAAACAATACGTTCTCCCATTTGAAACACTTTGAGCTTGCCGCGGCTGGTCGCAGAGGGTCGGGTACAGTGAAGTCTGCAGTAACGAGTGTAGCGGCTTGGCAACCCTTGTTCTCAAAATCATCTCAAAGCATTACAATTACAGTGCGGCAGTAGGAACGGGAGTTGGAAGCTAAACACAAGTCCAGAAACCTACCTCTGAATTTTCGGCCTCTTTTTTTATAAGGTCGGTCTTGAGATCGTTGACTAAGTCTACTGCGGTACCGTTTTCCGAGTTCGCATCATCTTCTTGCTTGTATTCTTTAACTTCATCATCTGCGCCATAATCATCCGTAGATGAGTTTGGTATTTGAGGCATCGTAGCCTCGTTGAAAGGAAATAATACTCAGAGTTTGCTTGGTTAGTTTTTCTGCCGTCCACTTTGTTGTTCGGTTCACCGAGGCAGTGTATAGCTTTTGGCGGCACCCCGGCCCCACATCAAAGAAAGCCGCACGTTTGATTGACAAGTTATTAATCACCCGATCAACATTCAGCGGCGCCCTTTGATGTGGTTTATAAGCCACCTCCAGCAATGGACCAATGAATGCGCTGTGCAGGTGCTCAGAGTCATTGCGTCACAGAAATTATATTTCCGAATTCTTGAAAGCTGCATCCCCCGCGAGCGATGTTGCTCAAGTGTTAGAAATCGAGCACTGCGATGGATACTTTCAACGATTTCAAGGCGATCATATACCAGCTGTGAACTTATAAACACTTGAGAAAGAAACAAAATATTTACCGCCGCGATTTGATATCGTCGGCCGATCAAGATGCTTACACTGGGAGTGAAAACGATCATCGCATTTGTAATACTAATAGATCACGCCAAACCCTTGCTTTCGTTTCGATCAAACTAGAAGGGAACTTTTAAATGAGATCTGAACATCTAGTTTGTTGCTCCGGCTATAAAATATAGAATTTTATACGTAATATATATACTAAAGCTTAAAGGTCCAGGCTGGCATGAATATATCTGCATTAAAAGACTAACCCAGTCACTTCAGTAAAACTAAAAGAGTTTGGGAAAGATATGGGATCTGGAGTCCATTATACGTACGTGACTTGAGAATTGGGAGCTGATTGCTGTGACGACCCAGGGTTAAGCACATTTTAAGGAGTTTGATAGCTGTATGTATCCGCTGCAGTGACTAACTCGTAGTACAGCCACGAAAGCACGTTCTGCGAACCGGAACTGACAACCACTTGTGCATGCAAAATCGGGCATTTGATGGGTTCTTCGATAGAAAACAGAAAAAGGAAATCGGCGAGACAAATTCTGAGGAAACCGATGCGGAAAGCCTATTTTATATAAATCCTAATAAAACATACTCCTTGTTTTGTTACTGCATAAGAAAAACAAAGCCACGCGTTGTTTGATGGCTAAGTTTAATAGTACTTTCATGATAAAGACCTTTTCCTGTTGGCTTTGCATTTGAACGGTAGACTTTAATGGGCGGGGCAAACGAACATCTCTGTTTCACTTACTTCCTGGAGTCAAGAATTGAAAAGGCGACACCCCAGTCAGCGAAGCACGTACTAGTGTGGTCACGGTATTACTCGAGAGTAACGACAGCGTTACATTTCGGTTGTGCTAGCATTTCTGGATAAAAAGTCGAATTCTATGTACAATAAAGTTTTATATTATTGTGTAATAGCAGCAGAAGCTGGCAGTGCAGTTGTTGTAATTATCAGCTATTATCATGTTATAAAAGCTATAAAAAATTGTCAAGCCACTTTCTCATATGCATATCAGTATTGGCTGGTTGAGTTAACAGAAATTCGGTGTCTAGCTTCTAGTTCTAATCATAGAAAATATTGGCCCTTCTTACTTTTAGAGCAAGGCCATGCCATCTTTTACCGCCTAAAAATTTCGTTTCGCGTAGAACTTATAAACGTTTTTTTTAAAAAAGTCAAAGATTAAACTTTATATTTACAGCTATTAGAAACATCAATTTTATTTTTAAGACGCCGATGCAGCCGGCTTGGAATTAAACCAATAAACGAAAGGTCATCTTACAATTAAATGTCATCTATGGGGCCCCTTCTTAAGAAAAACTGACACATCAAACGGACCGCCAACTCAGCAAAATTGCACAATCGTCGATATTAAAATCGTTTGAAGGAGCGAACAGGAGCGGCAACAAACCACGCTTGACCTTCGCCAGGAACTACCTGTTGTTCAACGTTCTATTATCTGCTGCGGCACAAGACTTGTAAAACTTTAAAAATCGAAAAGTGAAATTGTAGTGTTGAGACAGTTGACTGTAGCGTGTTCTGTTGCTCCAAGCCAGGGGCAAGTTTTCTTCTTGTGGCGTATAATTGTACCACATGCTGACAAAAACACATAACGTCATAAGCTATATTTTTTTCTTACACGCCAAATATTCTGTTCATAGGTATATTATATTTTTCAAAAAAGCTGGCGGTGGGCAATTTTATTAGAAATTAATAAATATATCGCCAGGAAAAGAACAAAAGACTTGAGACTGCGTCGCAAATTGAAACATCGTCTCACTGTCCAGTTTATGTAATTTCATGTCTTTAACTGGTACTGTTGCTTTAGCCTTTTCGGCTTTTGTGTTTTAATCCACGTAAAATATTTCACATTTTAGATCAATTCTCCAATAAAAAATACTTTGAGTATGGGGGAGTGTTGGGAAATCAAAATAATTTTACTATTAAACAGCAAAGGAGTGCCTAGTGTTTTGTCGAATACCTCATAAAACGTGTTTGGAAGACGAATTAAATTGTTCTAAATTGTCACACAATGTACAGACATTTTGAAAGCATGAACAGTCAGTGAGGTGGACTGACGGGCCAGGGAAGGGGTAGAGGGTTAGCGGCAATTTTTGAATGAATGGACGCTCTCCTTTGTAGTAATTCTGAATTAGTTGAATTTTATTTTTATGGAAAAAGTGATGTGTAATATTTAAACCAAGCAATAAAAACTTACTTCGAAAAAACACCCAAACAAAATTGCATTTACTTCATGGTATTGAGAGGAACTGTTGGTTTCGTTTATTTTCGGGAATTCTCGCCGCCATTTTGTCAATTAGTGTGCACTCAGGGCATGCGAGCTCGGAATAGCGCAGGATATCAGATCGCGCGAAAAGCACTATTCACTGGTTTGGTATATGCTAATGGTGGATATTCACCTTTTATTAACCAATCAGAGGGCGCGAAAAGTGCTATTCACTTGTTAGGTTTATACTAATACACCATATTTGAAAGTTCGAAGGGCTCTCATTCTGGTGCCCAGACCCCATTTTTTCGTTAATGTTTCTGGCCGGCTCAGGAACGAAGGAGGCGAAATGTTAAAGAATGGGTACGAGAATATACAAGAATGTGTCCTAACCCCAGCGACTGCGCACTGAGTCTTAGGAAAGGCTGCAATACACGCAAATTATAAGTTAGACGTGCCTGAAGTTCACATATTGTGCATGTATACCGCAACTGACTCAGATGTGAATGCATCTACGGCTGACCGTCCCGAAAAGAACACGCGCGTGGTCTAGGAACGAGGTTGCCAGGTTGCCAAGCTATGGAATTGGAAACGTCCAGAGCTAGCACTTGTTTTAAAATGCTTCTATCGACCGAAGGTAGCCTCCTCCACAGGCAACTCAGTGTATCACAGAACGCGAGCGGCCGAAGGCCCCGAGCGAATCGCTGAGCGAAGCGAGGCGCGAGTCGGGTCCTGAGGCGAGAGAAAAATTGACACACTAATTGACTTTATCCTACACCCACATGCCACACCTCATTTTCCCCTTTCGTCCCCATTCCTCTTCCTCTCATTTCACCATCAATTGCCCCCAATTTCCCTCATTTGCAATCATTTGCCCTCATATGCCCTTGAATATC
>JANVCJ010081730.1:0-29967 GCA_026413505.1 Epizoanthus ramosus | reverse complement strand
ATTCCCCTCACAGACTATCTGTACCCTATCACACAGAGAGAACTGTCTTGAGTTCACACCCACTCCATTCCCCCTCCGACCGCTCCCTAAGTAAGCTATACAACAATGTCCCGTAACGAGCCCTGGGGACTTCGGCTTTAGCTGTGCAGTTAGCAATTCAGCCTTAAGTTCTTAAATTCTTTATTCATTCATTCATCCATTCATTCATTTATAACTTATTCATTTATTTATTTATTTACATGGAAATGCCGTTTACGCTAATATTTAACAGTATAGCAATCTTCATTTATCTTAGTGTTTACATTTCGATACACTTCCACTCATCAGCTAACTACATTTAAAGTAAGTTTCAGCATATATCTGAATAAGTGTCTGTAAACCTGCTCACAAAAGAATAAATAGTTTTAATGTACAGTGATGTTGGACAATTTTGCCATGTTCAATCACTTTTACAGGACCAAGTCTCCAAAAGACTATCAAGATAATGTCTGGGCTTTATCAAAGTTTTATACTGTAGTTAAAAAGATCTTCTCCTTTTTTAAAATAGTTTTTGTGTATATGGTTTGTATATTTCTTGTTTGTTTTCATCACTTCAGTTTGTATTTCCTTTTCACTGAAGTCGGTCTTTAGACTACCATCTACTGAGCGAGAACCCTGTTCTTCTTCTTTGAGAAAGGTAATGTTTTTTTATGTTGAGAATAAAAACTGTGTCAGATTTTCGGATTCTGTCAGTAGTTCAATGATAACCTAAAACAGCTTCATAACTTGTTTATATTCACCCATGCCAAAACGCGCGTGATACAATCATACATGCTATTTTGAAATTAGAAGGAGTTGAGTAGGACTGGAAAGGAAACGTCCACAAACCAAGTTATCTCATGGACCTTCGTACTGTAATCGGATTACAATCATTTCTATACAACATTGATAAGAAAAATCTTTGTTTTCCTATGGCTATAATATTGTTACGCGCAAAGGAGGGACCAGCGTTTGAAATATTTTATTTGCCAGATATGTCACATATTGAAGTAGATGTTGTACCCATGTCAATAGTTCAAGTATTTCAAAATTTTCTAAATTTCGAGAAACGTGCTGCGTTTTGGCAGGAAACCCTTTTCATGGACCAATTCTTGTAAACAAAGTATCCATGTAGCTGACACAGCAGCTGAACTCCCTACCTAACTAGAAATTTAAAATATCCAAATTCAAGACTTTGGTGTTCCATAGGCAAACTCAGTATCAGGTCTGCTTCAGTTCTTGCTGAAACCTGCCATGAAGTGATGAACCTTAAATGTATACTTCAAACATCCAAATTAGCAAGACTTCAATGACATTTTATAGGGAAGCCCTACGTATAACGGTAAATCGCCTTTTGTGAGTAATATACTTATTCAACTTGAGAGAAAATGATAAATTGGTAATACAATAAAATCTTATCTCCTAAGACGAGTCTAATCTCTATTTGGCACTCTCAGAGGCATTCTAATTTGATAAATTATCGTGGAGATATGGCATGCATGTGGCCATGTTCCACAGGCATACCAGGAGGCATATAAGAACCAGATTGACTGCCACAATAGTATGGAGGAGGTGTTGCCATGAAACTTGGTGGAGTTCCCGTGCTCATGACTCTGGAGTTGCTAAGGACGTGGGATGGCGAAGGGTAACTTGGAATTGAAGTTATCACTTCACGGCTTGAAGTCCATAGTCCACCACTACAACTGGAATACCGACAGGGAGAGGGGAGTGGCTGACTTTGCTCCTTTGTTGTGGAAGGCTTTGGTTTGGGTTTTTGCTTTGTGGTATCACCTTTGGCCAGTTGCCTGCTCTTTGCACGTCTATTTTTAAACCACACCTGTTAAATGTGAGCTACTATTAGTAAGCACCCTGAACCAAGCTTATCGGTCATCTTGCAATCTCTTTAACACATTGTTTGTTTTGTATCCAGTGTCACAGATGGGGGATTCCATCACTGAGCGGGTTAGAATCTCAACTCGGTTTCAATTAATTGCAGATGATGTTTTAAGTTATATCTTGATACACTTGGTACTATCGGTGCTAAGGCTACGGAGAGTTACTAAATAATGATATATATATTTAATACCATGGAATGTACAAGTATCTCGTGATCAATTGTACGTGTTGGAGCGGAAGTGCAGATGTTTGGAGTTCGTCAAAGTCAGTGGGTGTCTTGCTTGTTCTTTTAAAACTATATAAATTCCGTGCAGACGTGAAGTACCTGATATCTTTTGGGTGACCTAGGTCGGGGGTCAGTGTTTAAGGGCTATAGATATGTGCCCCATTTATCTTACAAAACAGAATACTTACTTGATAACTCATGCAAACAAAATTATTAGGAGTTTTCGAAGAAAATGTATTCAAAAGATAAGGCTTATTGACCTTATACAAATTTAGTTTTAGTTTTGTGACAGAGTTTAGAATTTGTTATGACGTTTGTGAGAGAGGATGTTGCGTGTTTAAGGGCATATTTTAGGGTTATTTTAGAGTGTTTTGTGAATGAACATGCACGCCCTTCTCACAATAGATGACCTCGACTCAAAACCAATGGCACAAGAAACACGAAATGCCATGCATATGTGTGTTCCAAAGCTGCTATTGAAATATTTCTTGTTTACGTGCCAAAAACATTCCTACCTTTAAACACCTTTTCATTCGCGGAAGCTGGACGTAGCTAGAAAATTTTTACCAAAATTGAGCTTGCAAATGCAAGAATGGTTTTCGTGATAAGAACAGAGATTACAAGTGCTGAACTTTTAAGACTTTCTCAAGACTTCTTGCACTGCTCGACACGTGTTTATTTCCGGCTTTCAGAGTTTCAGAAAGGAGCACATTGCGATTACAATTGGCATGCACAGAGCTTTGTAAATGCCATTAAAGGTGTCATGCAATGATATCCCAACATTCTTTGCGTCAGTGAATTTAGATTTTTTACAAAGGAAGAATTTGGGGGAAATTAAAGAATATGATATAGTTTAAATTTAAGACGCAAAAACTGTCCCAACAAAATTAAACTAAAACTTCAGATTTAACTAATTCTTTACAAAAAATGCACACTCATGGCAAATATTTATACTTTAGTTTTTCTATTCGTAAAAACAGAGTTAGCAGTAGTTTGTCCAGAAATCATTTTTCAGTAGTTTGTATATATTCTTATTTTTATTTTATTAAGCTCTCTATCAAACATGGTCTTGGATTGGAATAGAAAAGTGAAAGTAAACACTATAGCATTGCGACCAGGAATAATTGAGTATATAGTATATTTAACTCGGCTAAGAATGTTGACATTGAAGTCGATTTTATTGGCATGTTCTGAGAATAGTTACAGATATAGCTAAAGTCCTAAAGTTCTTTACAAATCTAAATGTAGCAATTCTGTGTTTGTATGGAGGACTTAAGAGTTTACAATGAGACGATACTGCTTTGTCAACGTGATAGAAAATTGCAATACTCTCATATCGCCTTATTACACCCTAAAACCGCTTACCAAGCTATCTTTTACCAGAAAGAAGCACGCCATTGCTGCTCAAGTATTATAACACTCAAACAGTTTATACTTTAGAAGTGGAACTCAGAAATTATGGAAGTGGCTTCTATAAAAATGTTTTTCCAACCAGATTTAGCAGCTCGAGTGACTATATCTCTTTTAAGGACTATAGAAAATGTTTCCTTTGAAAATATGTAACCCGCAAGCAAGGAAACACGAATAAAACTGTTTTCTAAAAGATTTGTACTCGGGGCGTGGTTCGGTGTGAACCTACTGCATGCACTCGACGTTAGTGAAGAAAGATGCTGAAAATGCTTGTTTTACTTGTATAAACATTTAAGTCGATGTGTTTAGGTGTTTATAGTACGTTTATTAGGCGTTTGTTCCACTTTCTTACCTGTACTCTGGACTCAGGAAGGTTAATTTTCATAGCCACTTCTTCCCTCATGAAGATATCAGGATAACGAGTTTTGGCGAAAAGCTCTTCTAGAATCTCCAGTTGCGCTTTAGTGAATGTTGTTCTTTCTCTTCGTTGTTTTCGCGGCGGTACTCCACCTGTCAGTGAGAGCAGTATAACGTCAGCAGAATAAAAAAGATATTTTAAAAAGTCCGTACATTTTTACATGCTTTAACTGAATTTTTCACAACTATGTTACTACTAAGCTAGAAAATATTTTGATTGTCGCTAGAACCAAACATAAACTAAGTTTCTTCTAGAACGATATATATCTTTCCCTTGTTTCTTTTTCTCTCTTTATTTTTTTTATCCCTTTCCTTTTATATATAACAACAACAAAATAGAAATAGATATACCGATATGGCATGTAAAATATATAGCATGTAAACGATGATGAAAACAATAAACCGGTAATTTAAAAAAAAAAAAAAAGTTTCTTCCAGAACTGACCTCTTCCTCCTCTCTACAAATGTTGCAATTGTTTTAACTAAAATTGAATTAAATGAATTTTGAATAGCATACAATGTCATTTTTATATATTTATACAGTTTTTTCCTCATTTCAGTGACTTTGGTTCATATAGAAGGAAATAAAACTCGACAGCATATATAGGTTTAAAGTATAACTCAAGCTTTGTTTATGTTTGTTTGTATAAACAGGTCATTCATCAGGTAATATAAATTGTTTGATTTGATAAGTTGATCTTTTCTTTTTTCATTTGTACATCCTGAGACTTTGGATAATACATTATAAAGATCTAAAAAACCAATAAACGATTATATGAACATTAAACAAATACATTGGAAAGTGTATTTGTAAGAGTTAGAGTAACTTTACTATGTTGGAAAGATCAACTGACAAAACGAATTCCTGTGATATCGATCATATCTGTATGCACATCGACATATTATTATAAATGGTACTTTAATCATGGTACTTTTAAGTCTCGCCATTTGATTTTACCATCCATCATAGACTAATTCTGAAGAAAAGCTTGATGATTAATTACTCACAACAAAGAGCGACGCGTTATACAGATTAGGACGAAGAGAACGGATTAAAGATCGAATCTAGTTAACACAGTATTATAAGGTTGGGATTAAAATAGGTGTTAACGATTTCTAATAAGAAGAAGATAAGTGATTATTAACATGGAATATTCAGAGCATTGGTTGGTGTATATGTGGTGTAGAGGTATTTCATATAGGTTGTCTGACCCATTCGATACTTTTGAGCAGAAAGTATTCAGCACTGCATGCATAGACGAAGCCATGCATGCAAATTTTCGGCACCAAACTATATCAGATACTTAAAGTTTCTGATGTTTGTTACCGTAGGTTACACAACGCTACTGGTACTCTACTGTTCGCAATGACAGCTGGTGACTTGTTTGAAGAAGCAGCACAGAGTCCATTTCCAACTTGGTATGTACTACCCACTATGCACTACTGCACTGCTAACCGAAAATCACGCGATGACGCGCGGCAATTTTTACATAACTATATAAGTATGGCTATATACAAGACTGGGCGCGTTTATAATACTGTTAATGGTTGTTTTGAGCGCGTTACTTGGTTTATTACTGTAGACCTGTACTATAAAGGGAAGTAGTTTTCCCTTAGAAGTTTGAGAGATTCGTTTGTTCTCTTTGTATTCAGATGATCAGTCTTAAAAAAATTAGACAGCTGGTTTCTATTTGGTTGACGTATAATTACATTACTACTATAGAGTTTGGTACTTTGAACTTAATTTGTCATTTGTCATTATCGTACGAAAACAACTGAACAGAGTTAGCCATATATTTAGATTTCGTTTTATACTGCTGAAGCAAAGCCAAACACATCATATTCCAATGAAATCATCGCATTGACCGACAATTATTCACCGGCGACGTTGATTCATTGTGTGTATATATCTATGCATCATCGAGTTTCGGTTTAATCGATTGTGATGTCTTTTTAACTCCGTGGTAAACTGATTTTAGCTTGACTACCGTGATTATCGTCAACAGCCAAGGATTAAACCAAGATTAGGTTTCTGATACATGTGGTATGATGACCCAAGCATGTGCCTTTTTGACCATACGTACAATCCACTTTTCCTTGATTTTGCTGGTTGTAGTGATTGTCTAATATTCAGTTATGGAATACACAAATTAAGACATATCTTGTAGAAGAAATTTAAGTATTATAAATAATAATAATAATTACTGAATCTTTCATATAATGCATATCCAGGTCTGCTCTAGGCGCTTCACAAGTGGTCAAGATAAAAAACCAAAAATAAAACAGTCAATAGATAAAAAGCTAATTAGTGCTCAGGTTAAATTAAAAGTTTTGTTAATTCCTTTAGCTGTTTCAAACTAACACTGCATCTTGCTCTTGGATGGTTCAAATATCTTTAACTTTTTTAAAACTGTTGTGTGTCACTTGTCGTAGAGATATTTAATGTGTTGTCAATCACGAGTAGAAGCAAACCGAAGAAGCGTCAAATGAGGAAAACACGAAAGAAGAGAGCACGTTAGGTATTGCGAACGACACCATAAGAATGATTATATTTCAATATATAGATCAGTCTTGTTAACCTGAACATTCCAATGACAATTGGAATTGCCCAGCTGTACAGCTACATTTAATATCAATCTTGACAAATAGTGTTTTGTTCTAACATGAAGGTTTGTTGGTACTGTTACAGTTGAGACTGATGCCAAACCATGCACACGTTTCAATGTCTGATGACAGAATCAGCGAAACACGTGGATTTAAAAAGCCCCAAATAGTTTCAGTTGAAAATCAACAGGCTTGAGCTCATCCGTTTCAATGGATGTGTTTGCACTAATTTCGTTTTCTACTATTACAGTAAGATGGAACCAGTTGTATGGCTAACAAGGACGTCTAAAACAACTTTTCTCACAGCGGTTTTGCTACTTCATTACTGCATGCCACTCCCCAATAACCAATAGATCGTTGCATTACGACGTCTGTAAGACAATATCTCAACTAAACATCCCATAATTTCTGAAATCTACACTATGTTTTAAATTTATTTTTCTACTTTTCCCAACACAAGATATGGAAACGATGAAACGGTTATAAACAGCTCATTTCGGGACTCATCATCGGAAATGCCCTGAGCTATTTAAACCATAAAACCATATAGGACAATTGGTCTAGACATTGACACATACATGTCTTGATGACTGTTTAGAACTTCGGGCAAAAGAAATAATCAGATAATTGCAAAGCAGAATAAGGTACTCAAGTATAGTGGCAGGCACACTGCATTTTGTCTTTATTCACTAAGGTCAGAAGGAAGTGATACTCTTAAATGAAAAACTGGCCCTGTTAGTATTGTTTCCTCCTGTGGATTCAGTTCTTGTTTCATTCCTTGAGGCTCACCTGCAGTGCCATATGTGTGCGATGCACAGAGAATCTTACACTAGTGATTTAGTGTTAGCACGACTAATATTATTACCATCAGTAAATAAAGTTTGTGTATTATTACATGAATATTATAGAATCATTGACCTACACTGAACGAACTAAGAAAAAGTTTTTACTATTTTTCACAGTACTGTCAGGTCACTTTGTAAGTAATCTGTGTATTATGCAACTTCTGTAATCGTCACTGAAAGCCCCCATGGAGAGAACACAATCACGTTTTGTCTTGTATTGATTTGTATTGGTTTGGAATTCCTGTAGATTAGCCTTTTACAACTAACTGTGTTCAGTTCTTGTATAATTGTTGTATTCGGTAACTTTACCATATCAGTAGAAATCCTCTGTCCTCTAACAGGGACAACAGGGAAACAGTAAGAAGTTCCAGTCCACTCATCTATTCATTCATTACTAAGATCCGTCTGAGTCAAGACGTTTTATTTGCGATTCAGCTTCAAATTTCGAACAACAGCAATCTGTTTGAGAAGAAAATCAAACTGAAATGACGTGGATAAGATTCCCACTTCCGCTAATCCCAAAATTTCTCATTCACCTTTTCTCCATTTCCAACACACCTCAACCGAGAGCTTGTTAGGACTTCTGATATCTTTTGACTTTTAATCCAGTAAACCCAATCGCGATACGAGCAGATGTTAATAATCTTATCAACATGAATACAACTTGACATCTCTTCCATTCCTTTCTGTGATAAAACGGCGAATATTTCTACCAAGAAAGTTACTGAATTTTAATCGTCCTCCATGGTGCAGAAGTCAAGTTCATCGAGTTTTAAACTTCAGTAATAAGATTCGGAAATACTTTATTTTATTGATAATATCTATAACTTATAAGCCTTGGTTGATATTACGTTTCAAATCGACGGTCAACAGTATAATCAGTGGTCATCCGTTATATTAGGAAGCCAATACACGTTCCTATACAACCTTTCAGACAGGTTCTCCTTACAAGCACTGGCAATGTCCTGAGTACTTAGATCCTTAAGGTCCCATGAACAGTTTTGATGACTTTCATTTATCTTACTGATTTAGGGATATTAGGAAGCCGTTTCCTGAAATGTTTGATGGCCACTTTTATAACGGAAATGTTTAAGACACCAAAGAAAAACAATGGGTAGATTCAATCGTGACTCAGGCAACTCTTAAAGATCATCTGATAGCTTTGTAGAAATTTCGGAACTTTTGAAAAGCATAATTCAGTCTTTTTCACATTGAGTCTGAAACTAAACACGTCTTCTTCAAATAAGCTAACTGAAGCAATTATTGTCACAGCTCACATAAATAATAAGCGGACCTGATAAATGTCGATTTAGTAAAATATATTTCAACAATGTGTCAAACAGGAGAAAAACGGCATCCTTTTAAAACGTAGACCCATATAGCAAAGGAGACTGAATCACATCTGATCACTCCGCACGTTTTCATTTGATTGTACATACCGTCTCTCTTCAGCTTTTTTATTACGTTCAGTGATAGTATAAAGCAGACCACAATTACAGAAAGTATATTTGATATACAAAAAGCTAAACACCATGACACGTTTTTCTTCTTTCATTGTCATATAGCTGCCAATAACAAGACTGAATCACATTCGTTAACTGATTATACTTCTTGGAGAAACGGATAATTTAGAAAGGTTTTCAATGACAAACTTGACAACATTTGCAAAATTTCAAGCGTTGTGCAGGTATCTCGTACACTGTGGGATGGTTATTCTGTTTAGAGCGCTATGCGCTGCCCAGTCTGCGGTCTGTTCGTGTTGTGACGGGCTCCGCTTCTGTTCCCGTACATCGGTTGAGACAACAAGCGGATGCTACTATTAAGTATTGCTTGCTTGCTGGAGTTTGGTACTGCGCAACAAAAGTTATAGTTTATACTTCGACTTTCACTACGAAAAGACACTGGTTCGGAAAAGTATTGTTTTTTCTGAACAAAGTAATATATTTGCATGTAACTAAAGAATATATTATGATTAGATATAGGTTTAAATATTTACATATATAAATCAAAAGGAATACATGATGCAAGATCATAAAGGAAATACTGGTCTCTATGTTAGATAAAAAGACAGAGTCAGAGATTACTGAACACGATAGCTTTCTGTAATACTTCTTTAAAATATTAATATCTCGTTTCAAAGAACTGGTACAAACATGCTACATTTTAATTTATTCAGTAGGGAAAGATTACCTTTATTATACAAAAAAATTGACTTTATTCGAAAGCCAGTAAAGGATCCGAAAGTGCCAAACGTAAACCTGACCTGTTTATAGACTATGACCTTTCAAATGAATCTTCACGAATCTTCTTTTGCGGTTTTCTCTATGATTTTGTGCAGAGAACTCTCGAAGCTATTGTTTTCCCTTGGGGTAAATATTACTCAGCAAATAAATCTATATAATCATTACTCATTTTTTTGTTAGATGCAGTACAGACGTTTGTACAGAAATGGAGAGAACTCAGTACTCCTTTAGAACTGACGAAAGAGCGTATAAATCAGGTGATAAGATGAATGCGTGTTCTCGTGTACCCTAGTTATGTACGATGTTTGTTTTCTTGCTTTCTTATAATCAACAATTAATTAAAGCTCTGCAAGATCACACAGCCACGTTACAATGGAAACTGAGAAGTTGTCAGGAATAGTTGCAGCACTTTTCTACAGAGTACAGGACATTTAAAGCGTTGTAAAAATTCAGTTCACAGCCCTGACTCTATTCACTGCGAGTTGAGTTCAGTCACTGGAAGACAACTAGTTTGATATATCTGAGCGTTTAGTTTTTACCAGTTATTATGTTATGTGAAGAAACGTGTGTGTTTGTATAGATGTATTCAAAAGTTACCCTGTGTTAGTAAATCATGTCGCTCTTTCCTGAGACATTTTAATGATGACGTCAGTTGAAAAACGTATACACACTCACTCACTAAAAGGACAAGGGATGGAAACAAAAATAGTTACTGACAAACGTGAGCTTTCTTTGTAGCTTTCCAGAAACAAATTCAGAGCTGATCAACTCGTCAACTTAAGAAGTAAATTGCGTATCCATGTTACTCCACTTTAAATAGTAATTTTTACATCGAATAGTCAGCGAACTTAACTTTCAGGGTGCTAATCTTGTAAAGATGAGTTTAGAGTTGTGATATTCTGCACATATAGAAATTTTAGTTGGCATTTGGATTTGTGAAGGATGCGGCTACACACGGAATTATGGTCTGGTAAATAATATATATAGCTGACGATTTGTCGTGTGATCATTTCAGCTATCTCAGTTCTGATAATTCGTGTGGTATCTTGCCGTTTCGGAAAAAAGTTATATCTAGAAAGGTACTGAACCGATGTGCCTTGTGTCAGATATATAAGGTATGCCCGCAGGCGTATAGCTGCGTTGAATTAACGCTAGGTTATCATCATGGGACTCTGATCTGATCAGCTCGAGGAAGAGTTTCTGACTAAGGCCAACGAAAATACTAATAAGCTCAACTGGTGACAAATGCACATTGAATATCAAATTAGCAATGTCTTTAATTTTGTGGCTACGTTCATATATATATATATAACTGAGAAAATTAAAAAAAAAAAAAGTTCAATTTTGACACAAAGGCATCAGCATAAAATGTGATGCGTTATATTCCTGTATAATTTCCTGTTTCAAATATCTTAGCCAACGAGAACTTTGATTATTACCGAAAAGAGTAGATTATCATTAAACACTTTGTATCTAAATTCATGTCCTGATTTCTAAATTGTATCAGATATTTTCTGTAGTAATTTCATTGAGATTATATTTTCGGCGCAACAAATACAAATCAGTTCCTTCTCTGTCCTTGAAAAACCAAGGACAGCTGATTCAAATTGCGTGTTTAGCTCCTGAGTGGTTTGAGGCTACGAGAGTCGCAATGGCGCCGTGCAGCAATGAAAGGAGGTGAAACTGTCAGAAAACAAGTGCTGCATTCGAAAATGTCACTCACAAGTAAATTGCAGTAAAACGCATTGTTGGCTTTCTTTATGGGCGCTTACACCACCATGACACTTAATTGACTACGCTCTGGTTTCTACGTGCTTTACTATAATTCATTGTTTAGCTCGGACGAGATCGCCGCAACTCCGTCTTTGTATAGAGTAGGGGTTAGAGTTGGTGAAATATTCTATCAATTTGACACTAACGTTTAATCAGTGAAATCTATGTCAAGACCGACTTTTTTCAAGTTATATCGAAGTTAGTATTACTGTACTGTGTTGTAACAGTTAAGAAATGAGCACTAGACAGTTTGTAACAGCAGAACTTTCCTGATATATTAGAAAGTGTGATAGGTATTTAAATCATTCTTTAATATGATAACACTAAGCTTCCCCTATTACGATTCAGCTATTTCCTAGCATGGACCTGTGAACTGGGGAATAGGTGTTACATTTGCCATGCCTTTGATTTAGACCTTCTATATCTGATAATGTCCAAGCTTGCATGAATATGCCTAAACTAAGTTTTAAAAAGAAACCTATATATTTTTCTTGTCATGACTCGTCGTATCTGGAGTTAGTCTGTTCTCTGTCAATCATTACCCGCTCAATCAACAAGAACCTCTAAAGGAAGAAACAGTGCTCCAGTGTGACCTAGACCTGCTGTTCAGTTAGAATTGTCGTTGTTCTAATACAACCTGTGTTTTAGAACGTTACCATGACTAATTTAGATTACTTCTATTGGAAGATTGAGGCTGTTTATGGCCACTCTTATGGTCTCTTAACTTCTTAAGTGCTCCACTGTCGATCTTTTCTTTCAGTGAAATAATATTGATGTAAAAATTGAATTGTGATGTTTGTCTCGCAATTCTATTCAGTTGTTATTTATACATGTAGTTGTAGTTTATAATATCTCCATTCTAAACTTCCTAGAGTTTTAGGGACGTTTTGAAATTGAATCAGTCGTCATCAGTTCATTCGTTAATGAAGTGTAATCAAATCGTTATCATTGTCGTTAGCGCTGCGCAGTTGTAGCGCGAAGGAAGTGTTTCCCCACTCGGGGCACACTTTCCCCATACAATGATACATGTATTCGCTGCAGCAGATTTTACCTGTTACAGATAAACTGCCTTTTTATTCATCAGTGGGTTTGAAACCGTTAACCGAAGGATAACACCAACTTTCCTTAAATTTTTGTCCTTGACTGAGGAAAGGTCGAGAAAAGAGTGCTGCTACCGCTTAGGGTTGTGCTTACTGAAGACATAATTATACGGAGTATAACTGATCGAAACATTGTGTTTCTAACTGCGTAGTATACTTTATATGTATACATTTGGCAACCGGTAATCACCACACTTTCTTAGACTTTATGGTATATATACTATGTATTCACTTTTTACTATTTGCTACCATTACAAACGAAATAATACATATTCGGGTTTTCTGTACTCTGTTATTAGCTTCTGCTTTACTCGTTGGCTCCACCTCCAGCTAACAGCGTACTACAAAAAGAAACGATGAAATTGTAGCAGTGCTGAGTTGAAATGGAGATCCTTGATCATGCAAATCATTACAGTTCAAAGCCTGTACGACTTTACTGAGAGAACACAAGTAGTGTATTGGACACTAACATCAGAGAAGTACAACGCTAGGCGTCTTTTGCTTAACCTTGTAGCCAGCGTTATAAACTTTGTTCAAAGGCAACCCGAAGTATTATGAATTCAAAAAGTGAATCCTTCAACACAAATCGATAAATCCATTAATTTTTTCAAGCTGAGATGCACCATTCCCGTTGGTAGCTGATTCAGGCTATGTTCTGCTGTCCAGTAGAAAGAACAGAACAGTGAACAGTGAACGTGAACAGTGATGCACGAAGGTAAAGTCTCGTTTCGCTAGCTGTAACTGCTTGGTTGGTCTGCGCCAATTTCGGTATTCAGTATTATCTCGCTTCTTTGTAAAGCTTGCCATATAATTTGGTTAACAGTTCTTTGATAGTTTAATCCAGTGTTTGATGATAGAACGGATCCGTCATCAGCTATAAACAAATTACAAAGATAAATATTGTCGACTTTTTGCCGGCCTCGTAATTGTCATTGAAAGGTGTTTGGTTTGGAGCTGAAGGAACTTTGACACGTGTTTGTTATTTTCTGGTGTTGTGAATTTGTTTTGCTCTCTTTATAAAGTACTTAGTTTGTGTCTGTACGGTCTGATCAGATTCGTGCTCCTAGATCTTTTGTGACGATGGAGGGATGGAGGGAAAAACGGATAGAAATCATGCCGTAAAATACTTCATCAGAGCTAATGTCTGATATAGCAATTGCTCACATACGTGGAAATGTGCTGATGTGAGTTAAGATTCTGTGGCCGAAAGCAAGCGTTCTTTAATTCGATTCTGCCCTTAAGCAACATTTCAGCTCAATGTATCAGGGGCAACTTTAGTTTACTTGTATGTTAGCATGTGGTTTCATAAACTAAATACGTGCAGTTAAAACGCAATTAAGAATACAGCTATCCATCATGGACGTTCAATAGCTCGTGTATTTGTTGCTGCTACCTGCAGACAATAGACACAGCAAGAGCCTAATGTATGTGTTTGCAAAGCGATGCGTTTTGCTGAAACTCGGCGTTACGTTTTGGTTTTATTTTGGTTTTATCCTGTATAAATTGGCACGCGTCAGGGCGTCAGTGTGCGATGGGTTATCACCGAAATCTTGAGAAGAAACAAAGCAGTTTGAGGTTTGGGTTGAAGTATTTGAAATGAAACACTGTTTTGCACGTGCTATGCCATATTCTGGAACAAAATTCTTGTTTAGTTTTAAACATTACTTCATTGTTTTGTTCAAAACCTTTCTAGAACGTGTTTCAAATTGATATCGTTATTATGTGTTCAAACGCGATCTTTAGGCCACAGATTTCCGTTTTCGCACTGTTATCGTCTCTCAATGGTTAACCTCAGTTTTGTGAATTACAGTTTCAAGAAAACGTAGCGAGGCAGTGAACCTGTCCATAATGCTAATCTAAGGTCTAGATAGCATGCGACGAGAGTGAGTACAGTGTTCCAAAGGAAGATTTCCTCATTCAATAAGCACTTATCGAATGCAGCGGAACTGAAGAATCACGCGCGCGATATGTGTATTTCTACTGAAAATCAACCGTTGATTGCATATAATCAAACACAACAAAGCATAAAAACAGACTTACCATATTGCTGAGGCTCTGGGTAGTACTCGAAACTTGCTGGTGGAAAGTTCATAGTGTTTGTTGAGTAAGGCGGCATTCGTCCAAAGATACCAGCCATCTTGTGGTCTTCCTTTGCTCCTCGCGTTCTCTGACAATGGAAGAAAATAACACATTCAAGTATTTGACCCTGCTACATCAAATATCTGTGTTCTCTCACTCTTGTACGGCCCGAGACTCCCCAGTCCTGTGACGTTGTCAATCAGCGCACTCATTAACGATTAATCAAAACAGAGCAACACATTCTTTGTAAACGAGAGATCATTATAATTATTGCAGACGGGCATTTAACCATAATCCGCTGTTAAAACTCGATAATGTGGCTAAAATTAAATGATGACAGATTTCGTTGCTTTAATCACGGACAACTAAGACCTTTATTATTTGGACCTTGTAGCATGTATTCCAAGCCATAAACATAATCACAGAGTGAGCTGAAATAATCTGAACAGTTCGCTATCTCACTCTCCTTGTTTCGTGCAGACTCGACGATAACTTACCTGGGGGCGTTATAACATAATACTACATGGTAAACGCGAGGTCAACATGCCATCATAAAGCCATTGCCTCGCAGTAGGCAAGTTTGCTGATTGGCTAATTTTGGTGGCGAAAGGTATATGGGGAAAGATCATTGTGACGCCTTCTAGTATTTCTCGGCATGACTCGATCAGCTTCACAACATTATAATTTATATGTCAAATTATAGAAAGTCAAACGTCAACTCCAAGCAAACAAAGTTATCGCAAAATAGCTGGTGGTTGAGAGTGGCCTAAGTGGGATGTATTAGTTGCCTAGGAAAAGTGTGACTCTAAAACATACAATGAACTTGAAGACGTCGGGGTCTGGACAGATTTAAAATATATGTCAGCAATTAAACTTAACTGAGGAAATCATTAGCTTGTTCTTCTAAAATCTCACGCAAGAGTCACCCTGAAACACGTGATGGATTATGAGTCTCAGCTCGACGTGGCCAAGACGTGACTTGCCCTTATAAAATGATTTAAAAACAGGTTAGTTTTAGAAACAGATTGTGGAATTATGCTTGGGTGTCCTTTGAAAACAATGATGAGCTCTGCTCTGTTTTGTTATAAAATAAAATGGATGAAAATTCATTCGGAGCACTCCTCTTCTCCTATTAAGACGGAACCAGAGGCAGAGTTTTATTCAGTAGATGGCAGTAAACAAGAGATATAAATAACGCAGCTATAATATCCACAAATTTAGAATTCAATTGCCTTTTATAGATAATTTGATTGCTTTTCATATTTACCTATATATTAGCTGGCTTGTGCAGCGCAAAGTTATCATCAAACAGGATTTCTATTCAACAATACAATTCCTATCTCTCTCAAACACTTTAAAATTGACGCCATTCGGACAGTTCCTGCTTCATTCATGACCCAACCTGCCTTTATTTATTTTACTAAAAGGCTACACAGCGTTAAATATATCAAATCGACTTTTTCAGATCAATATATCCAACCCAGCATCGCGAACATCTATTTCCATTTTGGGCTTCTGTATCGGCTAAAATTTTGTGCAGTTCAGTTTAGCAAACGAAGAGCTGTTCAGTTGAACTTTAAATTACGTCAGTCAGTCCCCCATAGCAGAACGGTTCAGTGGTTCACAATAAGATTAAGAACTAAGTGCAGTTTACTTGCGCTGAAATATTGCTTCTGTCACGCGTGTTTTGTTAACACTGAAAAGTGTATAGAATGATATAAACTGATTCACACACTGATTTAAGCCCTGGGCCTGACTGAATGGAGTTGGTCTCCGTTGAAATCAGAATGTCCATCAGGTCGTTGCTTCGAATTTTATTAAAGGAAAGTGTGTACGAACTGTATGCATTCTTTCAGTTGTATATAAGCATAGCAAATTAATATTCTGACATTTCTGACCACAGATCACTTCGGCAGAATATGGCAGCTGGGTGTGGTGACCCTGAGTGCTCATTCTTAAAACTTCCAATCTCAATGTACCGTGTACTCAAGAAGTACGAATATTTGAAGTGTGAAGTCTTCATTGTGACTCACATGGCACACTAAGCAGGCTGGCAACCAAAGTACAACATTAAGTAAACGTTCAACAAGTCTATATATATTCCAGCGGCGCAACCCACAGAAACCTCAATAAGTTTTCATAAGCTCCTATGCTCTGATCAGTTGTTCCATAATGTTAATTGGTTGAGAAAACTCTTGATCGAGACCTCAAGTCTAAACCAGTATTATGTTCAGGTCTTATTTGTATTTCCGAGATATTTGATTCAGTTTTCTCAAACCGCAAGTTCACCACAAATAATGTCCAGAAAATGGTTTCTGGGTGATAGAACAGTGTGTTATTAACATTAACAGCGATTTCTGACCATCGTTTATGGACACCCTTCCATTAAAAAACAAACCAAAAACAACGTGTCTTTGGTTGCTCGGCAAAGATTTCAATTTTCAGGTTTTTTTAGGGTTTCAGTGAAAAACTGCACCTTGAAATCTCCATTGATAGTTACAGTGCATCGTTTTGAAATTAACTGAGAAATTAGTTTTTCATATATTTAAAATATCTGATCTGGCCGAGGGATAGTGAAGTTTAGTTGACGTGTTTCAGGTGCAAAGCGTGCTTAGATGAACTAACGCGTAACGGGACCGAAAACAAACGGTACTTTGCTGTTGTACTGATAATCCGTTGTTCTACCGAGATGGCTCATTTTATGATAGTTTAAAATAGCACTGCCGCGTTTTGTTGCGGACGAAGAGAAATGAAAAAGAATAATATGTAAAATAAATATAGCTGGAATGTTTTTAATTTTCACCATATCTAACAACGTTTGAACGGTCGGCCATGATGGAAACACTAATCATTAGGGTAGGAAACTCAAATATATTTTACATATGTATACCATAAACCAACTGACAGAACAGGCAAAAGGTGTGAGACTGCCAAGCGCTAGTGTCTACTGCTAACAATATTATATACTTACCTGCAGCAGAGCACCAGTTTGAAATCACTCTCACTAATAAAGTGTATCTGTTTCTTATTAAAATACAATCGCAACTCTGCTCCGCAAGTATTATGGTACGTGGTACACAAGCTGTGCCGTGTTATCCCCTGGACGGCTGAATATCTACGGAGCTAGTTGAATTTCCTCCGTATAGCGATGCCACGCTAGGAGAGCAGTATTGTCCCTGGGAGAGACTGGCAGGCAGGAACTCATTAGGCAAATTAGTAATATCCCAATTCCGCAAAAGCCGTGAGATTGCTTCTCTTCAACATTTTCTTGTGAATCAGTTTGTGCGTGACTGCGTTCCTCTCCAACTGCAGAATATATATTTGCACGAGTGTTTGTAAAATACTGAGCCCAAGACACCAACAATTCAGTCGTAGAATTCTTGTGAAAATTCATACCCAAAATCAAGTAGTTCTACTTATGAACACCCTTCCAAATTACGTGCTATTGTTGACAATGTTGGACTTGTGACTTTTTTTTCTGAGTTCTTTCCTTTGCATTGCTACCTTGTATTTCGCTTGCGTCTTTGTGACACAAAACCAAACATCACCGCGCGGACTCGGCGTACAGACTGATCAGATGGCAGCATTTATCTTGGGCTTGAAGTTATAGCCCTTTATCGAATGTCATCAAAACGATCCTACTCTTCTTTTATAAAATTGATTTATTTTAACCATATCTTAAAACTCCGTACATTATTTTAGGTTACATGGCTGTGTATGAACGCGAACAGACTGTCTTTGTGTCGAAGGATGCAGTAGGCATGCAAAATAGAACGCGCCCAGGAACAGTATCGAGGGTGAGAGACTAAGCAGAACTGAGATGTCTTATTCCACCTTTCCAGTGCCATTGTTTTATTTTGGGGCGGTTTTTCATAAAATGATTTTCATAAAATCTGACCACAAATGTGGAGAATATCAATGCAACTTAGCAACTATGACTGACAGAAAGTACAATCCCAGAACCGTCCGCCTTTCACTGACTCTTGATTCAGCCAAAGCGGTGATTTTCCTTCATGTTTTCTTGGATTTTTAATCTTTTACGGCGAGGCTTCTCACAAAGGAACTGATAATTTCGAAGCTACTTAAAATAATCTATATTAAAATCATCATTTTAAGTTTCTTCTTTTGAATTTGCCTTCCAATTCAGTAGTTTCTTTGCCATTGGCTTTGAGAAGGAATTCGCGTGAGTGTCTTTGACAACTTCGCATCCGGCTTAAGTCTCTCTGTTTGCTGTTAGAAATTACCAGAATGTTTCTTTATATACTTAACTATTTTTGAGGATCCAAGGACCATGCAACTACAAATAGGAATAACAAATTGAAAATAATTGCCAAAATATTTTCGTGGGCTTGCTTCTGAGCTGTATTGTGGTTCAACGAATCAGTTCATTTATGTGTTCACAAAGATTTGTTTAGTTTCAACTTGAGAAAAGTCCAGCGTAGTTTTGCTGTTGTGGCAGATTTTGTATAGTTATCAATTATTCAAGAATTCAGGCCGGATCTGGTTTCACTACTAGCGGCAGCATCCGAATGAAAGATCGAGCACCAATAGGTTTCTAGTCTGATCCGGGCATATTTTGTTGAACTGCAACAAGATGCAAGCTCGCTTAGTTGTGTAATCTCGTTTGAACTATCCCTAGTTATCTGAGTAGTGTCTTCAGAAAAGACGGCATTATTTAAGGTGTGACAGGAATTATATGTATATCGAAAGCAAGTCAAAATATTCAATTACACAGGATTATAATCACATCGAATAAGACAGTGACTTTGTTATTTAATTTAGTTTTCTCAACCAAAATGTTGAGAATAGTGAAAACAGATTTTTAGCTAGTATTAGTATTGCGGATATATTATGAATATCTTCAGACATTTAAAGAAACCGAAATAATTTTCTTACCCTGCTTGTCTTCCAATCGAGGTATGGCACACAGCGACAGTACTACTGATATGGTATTATATCATATTATATAATATCTGTGAGAACCGACACTATTTCGCGCCACTTTTGGGTTGCTTAGGCCCAAGCTAGTGGAACCCTAACCCTAACCCTAACCCAATCTTAACCGCAACTATCCCTATTCCTACAAAAGTCTAAAATCCCTGAGCTCACTTTAAGGCGTTCAAATTTTATACAATGCATGAAGAGAGCGAGTTTATACACTCGCTATACTTAAGTTGACTAATAGACGATTTTTTTGTGAGACTTGGATAACAAAACGCCCTCCTTTCCTTCCTAGTCTTAGCTGGTGCTAGGCCATTGTGCGATCAAGTTTTTGTTATAGTCTCCCATTTTTGGAGCACGAAAAATTCAGTAATCTATTTTGGCAGCTCTAGCTATAGGTCTGCAACATAAGATCACAAACTAGTGAAGCAATATCTTCGTGCCTTATTCCAAAAGACTTCAGTACAGTCTGCATGAAAGGATGAATAACTTAGCTTGAAAGATGATTTTTATATGAAAAGGTGAAACTCGATGTTCCGATAAAACGTTCTTCCGTTAAAATTCATATGGTGCCAATAACTTGAAGAGGACTTAAAATCTCCTTCCGTAAATCCCTTTATCCCTTTCTAGCCCACCTGCAAGCCATATTCACTACAATGTCCACATTCTACCTGTAACTTATTGTCATTTTTGTGTCATTGAAATCAAAGCAAATTTCATAACGACGAGAGTGCTACACGAGAGGAGGCAACGCCCACTACCTCCTCTCTCTTTTCAGGGAACTAATAATGGCAGTTGATTCTGTTTCAACCTTTATTGTTATTTAGTAATTTACCCTAGTCGCCGGAAGAATTGACTGATAAGTGTGCAAGCATACATAAGGGACTGGTGCAGCGACTTACTGAAGAAACAAAATTATGCAATAATACTGTTCCGTACACATAGTGGATATTTTCAATTTGTTTCAGATATTTATAATCAGTTAGTTACATGAGCCGTAAGCGCCCTCATTTCACTATTTCCTCCAGCACAATGGCAGCCGAAACTCAATCAACTGATCGCAGTCAAAAGTCCTTTGGCTTTGCTGAAAAAATACGTAACGTGTGTTTTCCAGCCGTTATTACAACACTCGATTATAAATTACATATCTAAAATTATGAACAGGGCCTCAAAATGTGCTACAATTATTGCATTAGCATTTGACATTTCGCTGGTTTGGCACAAGATGAGTATGAAAAGTATAATAGGTGTCTTGTCAAGAAAAATTTCCGTCTTGCCTGCATAACATCAACTTGCTGCAGAGTAACACTCACTTATCAGCTCATAAATTGCAAAAAATAGACCTACAAGTAGTAATATTTTTGGTAGTTTTACTAATTTTTCGGCGAAACAAAACCAAAGTCGCACTTTTTTATGGATCCTAGTTAACGAACAAGCAGTTTGTTATCTTCCGTGGATATGTTGAGAAATTCCTTGCCATTGGAACTTCTTTACACAAAACCTCAAATAATTATCACAGGAAACGACAAGAAGAACAAAGAGAAAGTGGCAGTGAAGCACGTGGATGAAAACCATGCTTTCACAGCAAGATCTTTGTGCCGACCTAAATCAATTCGTCATTAAAGCTATTTCGTCATTCATTTCCAACTCAAATTTAGCCAAATTCCAGACGCAGCTTTGAATTCACAACTCGTCAAGTTTTGCGAAACGTATTGACTCGTTCTGACTTCAGACCAACAACGATTTGATGGTAAATAATGATACCATTTGTCAAGTTTTTTGATAATTTTTTATCACTTCTGAGTTTGGCGGGAAAGTGACAGTTTCAACGAGGCAGTGTCCTTGCTGGCACATCCGCTTCCTGTCATCTGGTTTGCCAAACAGCCATTTCATGCAAATGAATCACAGTTAGTCACTATAGGGTTCTCTCTCTTGGGGAGAGCCATTAGAAATTTCAATCATTTTCAATGCAAAGAACACGCAAAGCACGCCAGGCATATCTTTTTCCCGGCTCAAATATTGTTCTCTTTTGCCAAACCATCAACGAGCCTCTATAGGTACTGTCAATCACTGGGCTGAACATGGAGTCTGTCTTATTGATATTTCACAGATTAGATCTTATCCTATTAGTAATGTAAATGCTTATTCTCATCACACGCGCTCACTTATCAGTAAAAAGAGCGAAAAGATGGATTCTTAGTAAAGTTTTTGATGGTTGTATTGATTGCGGTTGACAAACCAGAGACGGGGGATTATTGTGATCTAGTTAGCTGGGCGGAGTTATACGATTATAGCTAAGTACCAACCGAAAGACTCAAACAATCGTTCTAGTTGCCTAAACGTTTCTATCAATATCTGGTTTGCATACATAACAAAATGTGTATATATCTCTACGAACTTGCTTTGCATAACAGAGCTCTGAGCGTGATTCGCTTCATAAGTAAATGATATCGGTACAATGTTTAACACGTTCAAAATTCCATCTTCTTGTGACAATCTGACTTTGTATTCACGTGGTTTCTATCACATCACTGAATCAAAAGATGTTCTTTCATGTCTAAATTTATCTAAAGACGGTCTCTGATGAATACAAGGTCCATGGTCACTGCTATTTCTAATGTTTCACTTGGGGTCACACGTGTCGTGTTTTACGAAAGTTAACAAAGAAACTCGTACATAACTAGCTAGGCTTCATTGTTTCCGCTGAACCACAAGGCACAAGGCACAAGTTATAAATTGACTACGCAAATCCAATCAACTCCATCCGAATATTGATTCGCAATATAATACCGACTCACATAGCAAATAGCTGAACCGTGCACCACCCAATAATGTATCTGTGGGCCAGATTTATTTGCCAGGGAAGATTAGCTTGATATTTATTTCTTGGGGTTTGTGAGAGAAAGCAGATTCATTGAGTTTATATTCATTTGATTTTCGGCAGTATCGGAAGCCAATTAGGTCAGTAGAACAATCTGATAGACATAAAATCGTGTTTGTCTGTAACCATACAATGACCTAGGAACCGGGTGACTATATTTTTATCAAGAAAATGGAAATCGACATTTTACTTTGATCAGAAAATGAATTGCTTGAAATTCGAGGCAGATACGAAAGTACGGTTTAACTTTTAGTCATTTAGACTTCAGAAACAAGATTTCCAGAGTTTGTTTGGTTCGTTGTTTGTTCTATGGTTCAGTTTTTACAATACTAAAAACTGCACTGGAGTTGGAGTTTTCCCCGTTCCGGTGAAAAACAGAGCTATAAAATGAAAATACACACCGAGATGGTACTTGAAGTGCTGAGAGGTAAAACACCAAACACATGCACAAAAAACCAAACAAAGGATATTGAAAGGTTTTGCTAACTGGCAAAAATATTGAACGTGTAAATTGTGTCTATCCGGCAGAGAATAGCCTGAAGGCATTTTAGTTATCGGGTGGTCTGAAGTATCTAAATCGTGGTCTTCTGAATTAAAAGAACATAAATTTCGAGCGTAACGAACTCGCGGATTGAAATAAACGCCAAATAATTCAAAGATTACAAACCAATACAGATCACGGCTTCATGCTTCTCTACAAAGTTTAACATTAACACAAATCACTCAGAAACTAAACAGAGTCGGTAGAGATTCAGATGGCTTTACAGAGCAGGGCGTAAGGTTATTCCGTTTGTGCACCGTACTTAAATTTCTTGTTCTTCGGTTGTTTACTGCGTTTATCTCAACCTTTTAGACAAAAACATTTACAGGTTCGCAGTGTTGTGACAATAGGTAGTACAGACACAACAGACTAACCTCCTGACAGTTGCATGGATTTATTATATAGACGCCCATAAAGTTCTTCGTTCTGCAAATATACCTCGATTCTCTAATTAATATTATGCGGTTCGCAGCATGCTAGAGCTCTCGCACTGGGCGAATAACTGAAGGCAAAGAAAGCGTAATCACTGCACGGAAGGTACAAGAGCAACTTGACAAGCACGTTTTAGCAAACACTGCAACACGGAAGAAATTGAAATGGGTGAATCTCTGGCGAGTGAGTTCGGACGCTGCAATATCACTCATTGGTTGGGCATGGATGTCTTTTGACAAACAGCGGCAACCAAAGATGTCGCATAAGATCGCTTTAGCCTCTCATTATCAAGAAAAGGTATTTATGGTTCTAGTGATCAGTTGAAAGATCAGAAATTGATTACGTACCTGTGTCTGTATCGAGGCAGTGTTTGCAAAGTGCTAACACTTAGGTTTGATGGCCACCGACCCAAATCGTCAGTTCAGGCAATTGTTACTGAACCAGACCGCTGGTTATGTTGCTTCCAGTGCTGGCTTCCTTTCAACTGAGTGTTCTTAAAGAGAAAAATGTCTTCATTTCCTGTTGCCTTATTGTGATTGAACGTTGCTCTTGAGTGATTTCGAGAAAATTAGCCTGAACCTTGGTCGCTTTTTATGGAAATTTATGTGAGTGGGCGAGGGATGTTGTAGTCAACAACGCAGGCACCGGCTCAGATACCAAGTCCGGTGCTGACTAATTTATTTTCAAGTGAATTCTGGAAATGCCTTTTTATCTCCTACGGTTATGAGGCTGAATAAAGGACTCATATGACCTCCTATTGTTTTACAGCAAATCAGCTACTTACTTTATCACTGGGGTTGATTTGGGGCTCGCTCGGGGCTTTCAAATCAAAATCTTAAATTGGGGTCGTACTGCAGACAAAGTAAATCAAGTTAATTTAATGTTGGGTAAATCAATTTGCAATGTCTTACTTGAACATTTGTCATGGACCAGGACAGCAGTTGCCAGAAAGCCTTTATCACATTAGTCCATCTTTGCATGACTATTTTGTCATTATTAGCATGAGAAAGGATTTGTTTGTTGGTTCTAAAATGGGCCTGGCTCTTCTTCGTTTCCGGCAAGCACTTTGGAACACGTCACTTTGCAGATTCGTTTTCTTCCCAAAATACTCAGGCGCGTGTGATAACAGTTTGCCCCTTTTACTTCGTTATAATAATTTCTTAAGCGTGATTTAAATTTGCGAGAAATCCCGAAGTCAAAGTCGATTATAAACTGTTGTTATCTCCACAGCCTGTGTTAGACCAAACGTTGTCAATTAGTTATTTTGCATGTAGCTCTTTAAAAAAGATATAATATGAATTTGGTCAATACGCGTTCACTGACAATATTCCCAATAACTTCCAACTTCTCAAAATTGGAGCACTTGAGCTAATTTGCATTGCGCTTGTATCATAGTAGCCCCTAATTAAAAGTTTAATTATTCTCAAGGAAGGCAAAAGGTTTTCCTTAATTTAATGTTCACGTCAAACAATTTATCATCTTTGACTTTAGCGCTGTTTGCAAGTTTTACTCACTTCACTCAAAGCAAACAAACTCATCGTTGTTATTCAAAATTAAAATTTCGCACTACCGTATGAAGCCCGATAAATTAGAATTTTACGTATGTGATATGAAAAAGAAAGAAAGAAACCATTATTGGTAAATTTTCTTAGAGATAATTTAATAAGAAATTGTAAAGCAAGTAATCTTTTCTAAATATACCGCATTCCAAGTGGAGGATATAAATTTTGATTCCGAACCTTCCGCAGTCAATATCAATCTCCATCAAATGGGTGCGGGCTATTTGAAGACCGTGTCTCTATATCGGTCATAGTCATAAAGTATTTGAGAAACATGCCTTTATAGAATTCATTAGTAAGCGTGGAATAGACAATGGCAGAATGGTCTTATGCAATCATGGAGTACTACTTTATATTTGGGAAGTGCCGTCTCTAATTATTTTAAGAATTCTTATTAAAATATTGGGCACAAAGTGAATTTCGTTAGCTACGAAAAGCAAATATTCTTGAAGTTAGCCTATGTTAAAGTTCGTTAATTATTGACCAGTTAACGAGTGAAAAATGGATGTGAATTCACGTGAAAATCGTAAATTCTCTAAAACTTCCATGGCATGTTCTACTTTAGGACCGATAAGGCGGAAAAACTATGTCATCTTGAAAGTGAACTTTATTAACTCAGTTGTAGCTATACTTAGCGTGTTCCAATAATATTAGTCATGTTTGGTATCGTGGTTTTTGTTCTGATGTGTTCAGTCTAAATGTTACGGCGTTTGTACAGCCTGAACGAACGAACTTGGCTATTTTATTTCTAGTTTAAGAGAGTATTTATTCAGTTTCGAAAGGACCGAAATCTGAACATAAAACAGACCACAAGCAGTAGAGAACATCAAAACACCTCTGTAATGTAACACCAGTTTCTCTGTGATAACCGGTTTGGGTGTATACCTATAATAGGCTCTTCTGTCAGTCTTGCGTCATTACGCAGTTGCAACGGCTCGACCCACTTTCTTATTTGCCTCAGTTCCACCGATACAGATTACAGGTTGGGTTTCTTATCTTGCTTATTAAACATGGTGTCATGTTGTTGCTGCAGAAGTGACAGGAAGGTGTTTTGTGTAAGCTAGCTATCAGGTTATACACCTACACCCCAAACTCTGCTCGGTGTTCATACAGTTGAGTCTGGCTTGACAACGCAAGCATCAGCTTCTGGTTCCTTGCCTTGGGGATTTTTATTTGGATCAAATTTAGGAAGGAAATTTTGGCCTGGCTGCACAATATCAGATAGGACTCACCTTGAAAAATGTTTTAAAACGTTTTGTAAAAGAAGAAGAAAGTAAAAACGTACATGAACGTTTGCAAAGAGGATTATCAACATTTTGTGAGGATATGTTTGTCTGTTAGTATAGTTTGCTGACCTTGCACATCAGGCAAATACACTTTACTGATGAAGAACCAGGTCCAGATTATACCCCCAGCATTGCCTGATCGCGATTTACAGAAGCCTTTGCCTTTGACTTTTATAATTTTATTATTAATTTTTCAGACAGCTCTCTTCGTTCAGTTCCTAAAGAGCAGAGACCAATGCTGAGCTTGCGGGAAGGAACGTGTATACAAGATGTTGTCTCTGCGGATTTGCCGGACTTGGTCGGCAGCAAAATTTGAAATTAATATTTCCTTATCTTTATGTCCACTTAAACTCTGAGCGAAGCCGGAGTGAGCGACGTGAATGCTTGCTTGATTTAAAGAAATATAGTTAGTTTGCCCAATGTTCGACCCAATGGATTTTAAATGTAACAAAATAACTTATACCTCCAGAAATGTAGTTAACTTCTGTAATTGTGAAGGTATCTAAGTTGTTTTACATGCTTGTTGAAGACAAGCACTTGAAATCTCAGGGGAGAAAACAATATACGACATTTATTACCTCCTCTGAGCTCTCTGCCAACAAACCAAATCAGTAAGGTACACAAAGTGGCGGCATGCAAGCCATTGTGTCGACCGACACTATTCAGTGCCATTCAATGCATATTTTTAACCTGCTCAAAAGAACTACATCGCTGAATTGCTCGAGAAGAACATAAAAAAACTAGATCCTTCGTGTGTGTTTGCATTATAAATAACCGTTGTGTATACAAAGTTTGAAAATCGATAAACAATAAGCTAAAGCCTGCCCTGTAGCACCTAACACAGAACATAACAGAACCTGAACTAGAACAAAACCCCACCCCTGTTAAATGCACTCTCGGCTATTCTTTGAATTTGATTGAATTTTTAATAACTTCTTCAGGTGATTCTCTGCAATTCCGCCCCACGGTCTTTATTTAAGCGCAGTTTTTCTGTAAAACTGGTACAGTTTAACTACATTGATTATTCTGCTGCAAAACTGGCGGAACGGATGAAACCATTGTGTTGTGCGTGTATAGACAAGACTCTAATGTAAAGAAAACATTGAGGTGCATGTGTGAGTTGCCGCGTGCCGCAAATTCAGATAAAAGGACAATACAGATTCATTACAATACTCCACACAGCGCCTTCCTGTCGCACAAGCACTTTCGTACATATTCAGCGATTTCTTTGATTATCTAAGTTTCTGTCTTGTTTACATGCTTGACAAAGCAAAATCTTAAACGAATAACAAACACAAGTCAGTTTACGCAAGTGTGTCGTCCCGCAAATTTTTATTACATTTTGTCATCGACTATAAAGATTTTAACTTTGCTATTTAAAGTATCAGGGATTTTTCTCAAACAAAATATTAAATCTTAGTATTCTTAAGAATCAATTTATTTGAAAACATTTGAAACATTTGTCTATGACATAGTTATGAAAAGGAACACGTTTATTGTCTGTGTGTATATGTATTCACAATTATGTGCATGACGTCACTCGTAATCTCAAATTTTGTCTTTGACCTTTTTATATTGGTCCGAGGGAACTTACCCATGGTCAAGAAAGTCTCTTTTTTAAAAATAGGGTGAGTTGAAATTTCGGTTTTTTGACCTTTTTATATTTCAGTCTTTTGATACCGCCATAAGATGTAAAGGTCTTGTTTAAACTGTTTAAAAACAGACTTTCGAATTTTTATTTCACTTTCAAGTGAAATTTTGATTATTCGAAACAGACCGAACAAAATATATCACCAACAAACTTTTAATAATATCTACATCTTTGGCACTTACTCGAATTCTATACCACTGCTTTAAATTGCAAATAAAAGACTTTCCGCAGTAATTTTAATTAAAAGTTTATTTTGCACCGTCTTTTGAACTTATAAACGAAAATAACTCGGGTAATCAAGTCCAAACTGCTCCATATACAATCTATAGTCAATTTATATTCGAATATTTTTAAATATTTAAGGTAAAAAATTTAAGCTGTTCTGCCGCTGAGTAAAACTGCAAAATATTAAAAGCAATACTTTCAGATTTCATAAAGCAAATCCTCCGTCGACTTAATTATTTCATACGTTGGATAACCGATAAGTCAGTTTCAATCACCAGCTGAATTACAATAAGCAAGTTCCTAAGAACTGGTATGTTAATAGTTGTAACGCATGCTTACTGGCGGACTAAAATAATTGAGTGATAAGATTTGAACTGTTTGCATTTCAGTGTTGGAGATTAGGATTTTAACCATTGGTTGAAGAGATCATATATTACTTTTGCAAATCCCCATCATAGAGGCCATTGTATATGGAATGTACTGATAATACTTTTCCCTTTTGACACTTTCAAAGCAATTTTAAGAAATAAAACAAAACAAATTGAAAGAGCAATTTGACACGTGATGGGAGACTATGTCCTTCGTGAGATGTCATATATTTGAGATACAGCTTTTTATTTTCCCTGAACGTTATTAATATTAGGGCGCCTTTGGCGACAAATCGCTGTGCAGCGTACGTTTCAATGTACTTTCATTGTCCTGATTTCCTAGTTATTGCGAGAAAGGTCCAGACCTTTCACCATGCGACAAAAAAGGGTTGTAATCAACTATAGTGAATTTAGTTTTAGTATCTCGCGTTCTTACATAGTTTTGCCATTCACGAAACTTTTAAAAATATCTCATATTTCCAAAGATATCACTTTTGGGATGTATCTTTTTTTTTTAATAGCATCATGTATCTTATCAATTGAAGCTAATTGAAGTAAAGATATTTTTAGTATAAGTTACATAGTTTGAAACTACAACGATTTATATATGGATTAATGGCCGGAGTATATCTTGAACTTTTTCGATATCTAGTCACTGAAGGCCAGTCTTCAACATCAGTATATTGGAGACATTTCAATGATACACTGGAGATATATTTATTGCGGAATTAGAAGAGCAACACTTGTTGTACAAAATTGCCAGAATTTTTCATCGTCCGTATTAGATTTGAAGACAATTTTACACGTGCTGTCGCAGGTAACCGTTGTATTCTCAAGTAAACTTGAAATATTACTCTGAATCGCAGACAATCATTATCCACCAGCCAATATGTTAGTATTTTAAAAGTCAGATTTTCGTTGTCACAGTAAGACGGTTTCATAAAACTGTACTCATTTTTGAACAACGTGAACTTGCACCAGTTCTTCCAAGTATTCCAGTCTTGTTTACGATGTTAACTCGACATCTGAATAACCATTTTCCACTATTACGTTTAATACTCGGTGGCTTTTTGAAAGAGAAGTCGGTTGCGCACTGATAAACTACTGAAAGCAAGGTCAAGGTCCCCAAGACCTATACACCCGGCATGTCAATCTACCCAAACAAAGATATAACTTGTATGAAACGTGACGCACGCTTTTCCGCTTTCTTATATAGCCGGGCGCAAATTCGACAGAAACAAGCGACGTTATGTAATGTTATCCAACAGATTAGCAACTATTCAGCATTTTCTTGAATTTTAAGTTGTTGTTGTTTTTTTAAAAAAAAATAAATTGTAGCTAAATTGCCAATACATTCATTTCTACAATTACAGGGGCGGATCCAGGGCGTGTCCATTGGAGCCGCGGGGGGGGGGGGGGCGGGGGGGGGGGGGGGGGGGGGGGGGTGGGGGGGCCGGGGGGGGGGGGGGGGG
>JANVCJ010081719.1:0-11213 GCA_026413505.1 Epizoanthus ramosus | reverse complement strand
GGGGTGATGCAAGATTTTTTTAAAGAAAAGCTAAATTTCGGAAGTAGGGTTGCTAAAAATACTCTTTTGCTCGTTTTGAGTGAATTGTTAATATAAGTTTCCGTTAGAGTATAGAAGATGACAATTTAAACGAAAACATACCGGTACGTACGCACTTTTTCATTCTGAATGACAAATCAATAATAAACATAATTATTTTTCTCTCCGGTCCAAAAGGTAGAGGGCCATTAGCCCTCACTGCCTGACGCCACAACTGCCGTGATTGTTACGACTCCAGAGGTCATCTCTCGTATGAACCATTAACTGAATCTTATAAAAGTGCACTGGTTTGGATACATTACTTTGTTACTTAAGGCTGATTTCAGCTTGGATACAGTGACCAGGCTGATTTATCTGGCCAGTGGTCAGTTTCTCAGTTTGTGTAAGAAATATTTGTTGAACATTTTAAATAATGTTTTGCATCAATTTCAACTTTTTTTATAAAGTGTATCTTGACCTCTGCTGCAGTTGCCAAACTTAAATTTCAGTACAAAGCTGATTCTGTAGCCTCCAAAGCAGACTCCTTATTTCTGTCGCTGCGGAGCGAGGGACCTCCGCAGCGACAGAAATAAGGAGTCTGCTTTGGAGGCTACTGATTCTGATACATCGACAAATACAGAACACCCACCAGTAGTGTCCAGGTTCCTGGCTTCTTGTTTATCTTCTGTCTGCTTTTCGTTTTTACCCTTAGTGAGCTGTTTCTGCTAAAAAGAATCAAGAGATATATTGTTCACAAACTTGTTACATTTGATAATAATTACATACATTTCATTTCATTTCATTTCAAAGTGTTTTGTAAAATGTTCATACTATTACATGTAGTGTTACTTATAGATGCAGGGCCCCACTGGATACCAGCCTGCACGCTGAATGGGCCACCCTGTGTAAATAAAGTTAGTGTATACTACTACTACTCCTACTACTACTACTACTACTACTACTACTACTACTACTCTACTACAACTACTACTACTACTACTACTACTACTACTACTACAACTACTACTACTACTACTACTACAACTACTACTGCTGCTGCTGCTACTACTACTACTACTACTACTACTAGCTACTACTACTACTGCTACTACTACTACTACTACTACTACAACTACTACTGCTGCTGCTGCTGCTGCTGCTACTACCACTACTACTACTACTATTACTACTATTGTTACTACTACTACTACTACTACTATACAAGTACTACTGCTGTTGCTGCTGCTATTATTGCATGCTAATGCTACTGCTACTGCTACTACTACTACTACTACTACTACTACTACTACTACTACTACTATAACTACCATTACTACTACTACTGTTGCTACTGCTACTGCTGTTCTTGCCGCTGCCATGCTGCCTGCTACTATTACTATAAGACTGTACTACTGCCACTATTACTACTGCTATTACTACTGATCAGTACACCGCAACAAATCAACTACACGAACGCACTCACTTCGTACTTGGCGATCCACGAGGAGTCGGCCAGCGCTTCCTTCCTGAGAGTCTTGGCGACGACTTGGGAGAGGTTTTCGGCGTACCTGTTGGCGAGGCACGTGGGGAAGGACGCGGGGAGGACCTAGGAGATGCTCTTGGGGATACCCTCGGGGAAGGTCTTGGCGAACCTCTAGGAGAAGCTCTTGGCGTTGCCCAGGGCGACGCCCTTGGAGAGTTGCTGTACAGTACAGGCGTGTGAATGACTATCGGCCAACTGTTGCTGTTATGAACTCTGCGGTGGACGGGGAAAGGCGACGTGGCAAGTGAAAAAGGAAGAGTTCCCATTCTGTGATATAATTTGGAATATTTTACTTCGATCTGGAAATGGGATAAACACATAATTAGAATCTCCAACTCTGGGTTTAATTTACTAATTTATTTATATATTTACCTGTTTACGTAATTTAATTTGATTCGTGGATAGTACATTCTAAGAGATAATACAAATAACTTTATGCACCAAATAACGGAAATCCAAATTTCCTTCTGTATGTGTTTTTGAGATGGCCTGAAATGTTCGTATGATTTTTGAATGTCTTTGGCTATTTCTTCAAAAAATGAAATAATAATACTTTTAGAACAATTCTAATAGGATTTTGACATATTTCGCCAGGTTAAAAATATAATATAAAATGGTAAAACCTGTAATGTCATAAAAACAAACGTTTTCAACCATAAAGGTCATCTTCAGGTAATACACTGTATTTCTAAATGCCGTGAACGGAAGTGATGTGAGCACCCTATTCAGATGGTCCTTTATGTAGTTTCCAGGTCTTTTGGCAAAGAGTTCAGTTAATCTTGAAAACTTAATTCAACATTTTCAAGACTATAGACCAATTACGGTTGAAAAAATTTGCTCGCGTCAAAAAAAGTCACTTGTTTGTTTTCTAGACCACGCAAAATGCCCGTTTTGCTGAATTCTTACAAAATTTGAAAAAGAGAAATCTAGAAGATAAGTTGTCTTCGAAATAAAAACTTTACATTTTACCGTACATCAGATGATTTAGACGGATGAAGATTCAATTCAATTTTTGAACGTCTCGTTTGGAATTTTGGAATGTACAAAGACAATCTTCTGAGCATGGTTCACTACTGCTTACTGTAATAAACTTTATGAAGACGATTCAAAATAGGCTAGGTATAAATTGCATAACAAATACTTGTAGTCAGCCGGAATATTTGTCATTGTTTAATTGTTGTTATAATGACTTCGTTTCTCATGGTGGCCAGAGAGCCTTGACCAGTTCTAGATCATGCTAATACTAACAGTAAGATTTATTATGTTCACAACAGGACCTTCACTTCTAATTTAACATTATAAATGAAAAAATATATTTGAAATTTTACAATAAATGGCCTAAATTATAAAAACATATCCAAAAACTACTAAATTCTAAACAACAACAACAACAACATTTTATTAACAGTATACTTAATTTTTCATATTTGTCATGCCCGCTTATAGCATTGCTAGTCGAGGCGGGCAATTCTAAATGACTAAAAGGCAAAACTAACTAAGGCCTGGGCTGCATGGGGTTAGCATTGAGCCACGAGTTCATTAGCACTGATTTCTTGCATTCCAGATGTGATGGAGGTCTCTGATAGCCAAAAGGGTCAGTTTAACGTCCTTATCAGAGAGGACGTGAAGGCCAAACATCTTCTCCTCAGTTACTTTAAGACCCTGAGTGTTGGTCTGGCTGGGATTTTAACTCATAACCTCCCACATGTGAGATCGATGTTCTATCAACTGAGCTAACTGGATGCGGTCTACAAACTGATATCTACACACTCTTGTACGCATTACTGGACTGACCTGAATGACATGTATTGCACAGACAGTTTGACATCAATCTATTGGGGGAGAAAACGTTTGTAACCACATTCTTAGTTCATAGTTTAGGCATCAACCAAGTTAAGTCATTTTGGAATCCTTGCACTAAACTGTTTATCAAGTATTCTCTACGTCGGGGATGTCCATGGAAAATTTCTTAAGAAACTAATTGTCACTCCTAAATCATCAGTGATATCGCAAAAAATGGTAAATTTTGTGTCGATCTCACAGCATGCCACCTGATTGCATCACTGAAATTTAATTTTAAAATTAGGATTCTAAGAACACATTTTAAAAGTTGAAGTTTTACTAAAGTTGGCAGTGCTCCAATATTTAGAAGAAAAGAAGAATAAAAGTGTTTTAAAAAGAAGTTTGGTAAAACTGATCTTTAAAGCAATTTGTCTCAAATTTTCGGTTGCACCTGCAACCTTCATCTTTTTAAAATGACCGTCACTGATCGCCCCATACACAAGAGTAAAAGTATATACAGTATAGTTCTCCGTTACCCTGAATCTAGTTATCTCGACTCCCTAGCTATCTCGAGCCCGTTTTCCTTGTTATTGTTTATCTGTAATTTGCCATGGGTTATCTCAAACTCAGTTATCTGGAATCTTCCGTTATCTCAACCGGCCAAATTTTCATTACACTGCATACACAAAATACGGGAAATAATGTACTTCTATGTTTTCATCAAGTTATGGTAAACAGATTTCATCCAGTCAGAGTATGAGTTACAGTAAAAAACGTTTTACCAAGATAGCCTAAAAAGGTTCTCATATAAATGGTACTTAACTGGGAAGTTAGACTATTCAGGTTCTTAAATAGGTTCTTATTTTTTGAAGAAAAAATGTGTTTGTTAGTGGTGGATATGGCTTATTTATCTATTCTCACTGACACTGACACTGCTTCTGGTACAGTGCAGTGCTTGCACTTGGTCTACACAACTTAACACTTATTTTATCTCTCCATATAGTATTCATGCTATTGACTTCATTTTATTAAACTGGCAGAGCTGATTGTCTTTAATTGTGTATGCAGTGTTTGACTGAATTTCTAAAATAAGTTCCTAATAGCTAGGTTCTATTACGAGGGTTTTACTGTATATCTAGTTTATTTTACCAACACAAAGCGATCTGCGAACTTACAACATTCTTCTTATCGAGCTCTATCTTTTTCTGCCCTGCCAGAACTTTATGTCCAACAGTACCAGCCACACAGTATCCTGGGATAACGATCTTTGCAAAGATAGAACGTATTGGTTAAGAAACTAGAGATAATTGCGCTATTTCACTATTACGTCATAGGATTCTTCAATGTAGCAATCAAAAAGTGATTTATTTTGCTGATAAAGGTTCAAACTCACCAACCTTATGTTATATCTGATTCATATAATCACATGAACAATGAAATGTAGCAATAAATTTATTTCACAGCTTCGCTGGTGTCGGAACTGAGCTGAAATCTGGTTTGTTTACATTTTGTTTTCCCCCACTTTAATCCCACAATGCAACAGTAGCACTGATGTTTAAAGTCCAAAATCAAAGGAGACTTCACAAATTTCGTTCAGAAAATGTTTTTAAATGTTCAGAAACAACGGTTTACTTTTCTTAAAGGAAGTAAATTGCAGCTTGTTTGCGTCTTTCTTGTGTAAACAAAACTGTGATGTAAACAAACTGTGATGTAATAATGAAATAGGGCAATTGATAATTGCATTTTTTAAAATAATACATTGAATAATATTTAAAGGAGTACTGACACCTGGAATAACCATAATAATGCTTAACAAAATGAGGTGTCAGCTTACATACGTGATTAGAAATTTTTACAGCTTGGAGAAACAAGCAAGAAAACTGTAAACACACACACACAAACCTAGTGGAGTTTCAAGTTTTAAGTGTCAGAAATTTTCAACATGTTGTATATATAGTATACCATTGATTTAATATCATAATTATTGAATAATTATGTATTATCCCTCAAAGTAAGATAATCTCTCGTATCCAGGGTGGTTCGCACATAATTCCTCAATTTCTACTCAGATTTCATATTCATTTGATATCCTTTTCACTACTGCTGCTTTGTGAATACATGGAAATCTATAACATTATCAGTAGTAGTTTGAATGCTGGGCTTATTAATAAATATATCATAAACACTGATAAACTGTGCACATGGAATTCATCTTAAATTAAAATCTAAATACAATCATATATTACTAAAGGAATAGAGAACCAGCATGCGCGCTTTGTTGAGTTATAGAAGCACTAGTGAATTTGCAAATACACGAAAGAAGTGCATTGAAGCATGAGCCGAAGGCGAGTGCTTCTCAGCACTTATTGAATGTACTTACAAATTCACAAGTGCTTCAATCTATAACTCAACAAAGCGAGTGGGCGAGTTTTCTTATTTCTTTTGTAAAATATAAACTACAGAGACAAAAGAAAGAAGAGCAAATTAAAACACACCTTACGAGTTACGTAGTTTCTGTGCATATGTTGAATTATAATGCACTCGGTTTGTCCAATCAGAGTGTGCGTTATATCTGCTTTATTTTATAAATAATTATAAAATAGGTAGAAATATTATAATGTATGCTCTGATTGGCTAATAGATGGCAAAATGAGTGTTTATATCAGAGGATAAAGACATTAGATAATAATAATAATACTTGTAATCTTCATCTTATTTCTATTTCATAAAAGCAATATAAAATGGCTGCTTGTGTCTATTATTCTTCTTAAACTTCTCTCATGCTCCATAATTTCCGTTGTGTTTATATCGCAATTTATTGAAAATCGCAGCCATTTTATATTGCTTGATTAAACTATACAAAACACAATGATCAGCAATCCAAGTAGCACAGAAAGATTACTAACCGCTATTGCCACAATCACTACAGGAAATTAGGAGTTCAGCGTCTCCCTTCTTGTTCTTCTCTGCTGTACCGAGACAAAACCCGCACATCGGACTTGGGTCAGCTCCTTTTTTCTTTTTTGATGGGGGCTCGGGCACATCTTCTGTTTCCTGTTCCACTTCTGGCTCAGTACTTGGACCTGGGTCTGGCTGTGATTTGGAGTGTGACTGCAACTTACCTTGTGGCTAGAATTAAACAAGATTAATTTTATACCACTCACTTTTTGAAGAACCTTCAAGGGACATTTGTGGTATTCTTTTAAAAGGACCTTATCACAAGGGAAACGATCATCTCCTCAAATAAAAAGCTATTAATTTTGTTCCAATAAATTATGGTGCTTTCATGACAAACAATTATGTGAACAAAATCTGAACTGTGGTCCATCATGTAGATTTTTAAGGACTTATGGCAACCTTTTAATAAGTCGTGGGGAATGGCTTTATATTAATTAATTTGATTACTCAAGACAACAAGATTAGCATTGGCATTAGCACTAGCAATAGTAAATATTAACTAAAGACAAGAGATATTGGCTCCTTTTACTAAGGTTTGGAGAACGGTTTTATAAATATTATGGTAATTTGATTAATTAGTCAAATATGAAATTTAGCTTTTCCAGGGGCCCTACGTGTGTGCATGTCTTAGTTTACATAAATCTATCAAAGCACGAATATGATGGAAATACTGTACTTTTGCTATCTTTATTTATATCTTGCAAGAATTTAAATTTTCAAGAAATTATAGGAATGAACAGTGAAAATAGAAAAATTTTATCTTTAATTTTACTTACCTGCCTTACCATACTCCACTTTTCGGCAAAACATACTTTTTCTTTTTTCAAATAAATTGGCTCAGAGCTAAGCGTTCAGCTTCTCTAAGGGTGCAGCTACAAACAGGTATACACTATAATTTGTGCCTTTCATGACTACGTCATTTCCAATATGGCATTCAAATTTGTGGTAAATGGCAGGCCTGTAGAATATGCATTTTGTCTCTGTTTTAAGTTTGTTACGCCAGATATATGCATAATATTGCCCCGATGTTGGAATGATAATTGGCAGAAACAAACTTACAACAAAGACAAAATGCATATTCTACAGGACTTTCCCCACAAATTTGACTGCCTTGTTGGAAATGATGCAGTAATGAAAGTCACAATAATTTATGGTAAATACACAATCTGTAGACTGCAGTGCCTATGCTGATTCATTATTACTAAAATGCATATTTTATTACCTTGGGAGCAGGTTCTGCCATTCTGTAAGAATTTCCTTCTTTCACCACTTTGTCTGCAGCTATCAGTTTCTTGAGTGCAGTTTTAACATGTGTCGACATTTGAGAGTCTGAAAGAACGCTACCACCATGCCGATCTCGTATATAGTTTCCAATTGCTTGTACAGTTGCTCCCTTGTCCTCAAGTATATTGTCCAATGCTTCTTTTACTACAGATCTAAAATCATTTGTTTTTTCAACAGTTACACGAGGACTCTGAGGAACATGAGCAGGGTCTTTGTATGAAGACTGTCCCTTGAAGGTTACTCTCAACACTTTGCCATTCTTGACACATAATCGCAACTGTTCAGAAATCTCGTCCTTTTTAAGCCCATACTGAGTTTGAAGTACATGAGAAATTCTATCTTCACTAGGCCGCTGCTTCTGTCCCTTAACTTTAGCAATTGCTTTTAAGATCCATGTTGTGTATGAGTTCTTAGGTTTAGATTCTTTCTCTTTAGGAGTGTTATCCCTTTCTTTCCGCACACGCGGCATGACCAGTATTGTTTTGAGAGGTCTTGGCCCTGAAAATGAAACAGCAGACACGTTAATCAGTTACTTTGTGAACCACTTCAATAATGACAGAATGCAACGTTTGAATTGTTCAATACATGTGGTACATGTATTTGTTACATTTTGCTGTATGGTTGTTCAATTGTATCCAATAAGATTGATATTACATGCACTCTGATTGGCTAACAGCTGGCAAAATGAGTGTCTATATCTGAGAACAAATTAAAGACACTCATTTTATTTTCATCTCATTTCTAGTTTAAAAAAAGAGTAATAAACGATTGCTTGTGTCTATTAATTAACTAAGATATAAACAGACCAAAAGTGGCATCCTCATAAACTTCTCTCATGTTCTACAACTTCCAGGCTGTTTGTACAGGTAACCATCATTTATGGACAATTGCAGCAGTTTTATATTGATAAGGGGATATGTCACTGATATTGGTAGGGATAAGGCTTTACAGTAGTCATGAAACGCGAGTTGTAAGCTCAACAGAAAACACTAAAATGATTATATATATATATTAATTAGTTGAATTTAATATGTGAAAATATGAGGTCTCTAAATACAAAAAACACAAGTTTGACAGTGCATGGGTTCAACTTATGTCTAGCCTGGGCCAAAATTAAAATTAAATTAGGAGTTTGCAATCCTTTTTAATCTTCCCCAATAAATTTTAACCATTCACGGTCCTACAATATACAATACAATACAATATTTTATTTAAACACATTGCGTCTAAGAGCTTAATAGCTCATTCCAAATACGAACCTGCATTAACAATAAAATTACAATATATAAAACTAATTTAACTACTATAAAAATACAGGCTTTAAAATTCTAGTTGTAAATACTAATTTACAAATGTACATTACTAGACTGAGTGCAGAATATAAATGAGAAATAAGATTTTAAAAACTATTAGCTCCAAATATATATACAATCTAAAATGATTTTGTACATTACCAAATGCCTTAAATAGCCATAACATAGCCCCTTTAAATATGTATATGACTTTCCATAAATGACTGCAGTTTAAAACATTGATAAATGTAACTCAAAGTCTCAAAGAAATAAAAGCTTGACCAGCAAGAAAATGAGCAACAACTTCCCAAGTTAGATATATCTAATAATATTATCAGACCTACTGAAATCGGGACGATTCTAATGAGGGGAAACTCTTGTAAGCGTCAAAGGCACTAGAGCCTCTAGGGGGGTCTGGGAGCATGGCACCCCATAAATTTTTGAACTTTGGAAGCCTTAAAATGCCATTTCCAGCACTCTCAGCCTGATATTTATGTCAAAAAGGTTCTGAAAATTGATCATTATTTTATTCTAAACTTTGATAAATTTTATGAAATGCTTTACCGGCATTGTTCTGCGAGTTTATTACATTATTTGTCATGACTGTAACTCAGAATTTACCTAGATATCCAAGTTAAGCAATTTGTTTCATTGTATCATATGAGAAATATTATGATAAGTTAATGAAAATATTTTTCTCTGCTCATTGGCTTGTGGGGGCAAATCTTCAAAATCAGGATTTTTCGTGTCCCAACTCTTCTCAAGCAAAATCGAGAAAGTCCCACCTAAATTGGGACAATTGGACACTCTCACTCTGTATTATTATTCCACAAACATGCATTAATTGTTTTATTACATACTAAAACAAATGTTACACTTTCTAACTTCAATCTTGTGTATCAAAAACAACCAAAATTTAACTAATAAATCGAGCAGAATTTGCAGTTTATATTTTGGTTTTCAGAAACAGATATTTTCCATATATGGCATGATTGATAGTTATGTGCCATCAATCAAATTGCTAGAGAATCAATAACCAATGTTTTTTCTCCAAATAAAGTTACAGTAAACAAATATGCATGCTTCTTCAAGTTCAAGCAAACAAATATCTATTGCATGGATTTTAAACTATTTAAAGTAAATATGATTTTAATAAGCCTTCTAGTTGTTGGTTTATCGCTTTTTCTCAACTTTCATATTCCAGGAATAACCCTCTTAAAATTTGCATAAAATCAATGGTACCGCCACACGATCCACATTCGCCTTTGTGGTAAAAATGAAAATAACACTATACACTAATACACGTGCTGACATCAATGATAAATTATATTTTCAAAAATAATAACTTTACTTTATTTTTATATTTAGAAACTTAACTACTGTATAGGACAAGTCTTAAAAATGTGAACATACGAAAAGATAAGAACAATCTGCAGGTAAAGAGAGCAGTTAAAGAAAGCTGCGTTAAATATTGCACATACTATCAGTGACATACTCAGTCGACAGATTCATGTCTCATGGAGTCACCTATACACATGCACAGAAAGTTAACACTTGACGCCCCTACTATGGCGGCAAATGCTCATCACGCTTGGCGATGTTCTTAGTCTAGGTAAAATATATCGCTAATAAAATTTGCTATCATGGAGACTTTACAAATGGAGCAAGTGTGACAAGGCGCTATCTCGGTAAATTCTGTTGCTTTCATCTCGTTCTGCAGTTTGTAATACCAAGTCTACCGTGCACTACTTACCTCTTCCAAGACTTTCTTGCCTTTCTTCAAGCCCAGATACAATAAAGTTGTACCTAAATCCTGTTATAAATCTTTTGATTGATTATATATATCATATGGACAACAAATACTTTCAAAATTCATTCACACATTTGTCAGTCTCCATAAAGCAGGTTGACTTTCGTTCAATAGACGCTCTTGCCGCTGTGTTGGGAGAAGCTGCGTTTTAATCAACAAGCGTTAACAGACTTATGAAAATCAATCTAATATTCTGGGCAGTTCTGGTCAACCAATAGAAAATAAAATTAAAAAGAAATTGTTACTAGGAAAATATATTAACATTGATGTATCATTTTGCTTTGTACCCACAACAAACTTACCTTGAAATCGCTGGTCTTGAATATGTGACCTAGCGAGTATCTCCTTACAATGCAACGATTGAACCAAAGGATCTTGACGCCATTTTCAAAGCATTGCGTTCTGGTTTGTGATTGGTTGCTGCATCGGCGCCATTTGTCACACTCGGGTTAACCTGCGATCAGGCCTTCTTTAGGTCGTCAGAAAAAAATAGTCAGACAAAAATAGAGACCGAGAGAGAAAGGGA
>JANVCJ010081708.1:0-11213 GCA_026413505.1 Epizoanthus ramosus | reverse complement strand
ATAATAATAATAATAATAATAATAATAATAATAATAGTGGTAGTAATAATAATAATAATAATAATAATATAACTTTATTTCCAAAGGGTGACACCTGACAGTAATTCATGCAGCTGATAAACTAGTGACCTTCCTAAACTATAAAACTAAGAATTAAAATTTGATAGAATTTCTAAAATACAAAAAAATTTAAAAGTTCAATATTTTAAAGCAAAGATAAACTAGGTAACATTAAACGCTCTAGCGACGAAAACGAAGAAGGGAAGAGATAAAAATGAGAACCAGGAAGTTAATTTGCAACTTTACTACGCCGAGAAGAGCCCGCAACACCAGCGAAACTATTTTCATACGCGCATGCGTACCTGCCAATAACATGTACCGAGACGGATCATTGCTCTCACTGACACACTGGGCAGCGGTTACTGCCCATTGATCGTTGATAAGAGAGGCTTGACAGATGTGACGTCCGTCGAACTTGAGAGCTAACTCCCAGGTCCATGATTGGCTGGGATCCGCTGTTAAACTACTGGCCTGGTGAAGAGGGGATCCCCGAAGCGCTGAGGAAGAGAAAAACAATATCAACACTATATCCTGTGGTCGGTTTCTTGGAAGTCTAGTCTCTAAAAATAAAGAGTTCCGCATTCAGTGAGCCATAAACGTTCGCTTTTCAAACCCTTATCTCCACTCCTCGTTTCGAATGTTTTACAAGCTCTGCATTTCATGCCGTATCCTTTCAGGCATTTGAGATACCGGCGCTGCGGTTTTTCTGTTTTATCGGCGAGTGTTTACTATTCATATAATAGATAACAATAGAAATAATAATAAATGTATTTGTAGAGTGTCTCTTGATTGTGGTTGATCTCACGCACTTTCAGCGACACAGTTCACTGGTCCGGTTGACACTCCAGTCACGTATGGCTGACATTTTTATAAACAAGAAATTTTACCGATATTTGGATGTGAGACCGGCGATAGAAAGGTAGAGGGCTGGCTATAATCATCTCCTTTCTAACAAGTCTGTCTGCAATAATTATTTTCATATCAAGTTTTCTTTTTCTTTAAACCGAACGGAATTTAGTATAAACCAAGTTGACTTATTATACGTTGAAAATCTGCTTCCATTTTATGAAATAGCTGTTTTAATTTGGAAACAGCTGCTTTTGCCACTTGACAGACTCTTTTTATTTTATATTAGTTATATATTAACCATTGTACTATATATATAATTTCAAATTTAGAGCCGTTAGTAATGATTTTCTTTCACTTTAGCTCTGGCCTGATAAAAACTAGTACTGCTAGTCAAAATATTGCCATTAAACCTGCCTTAAAAGTGATGTTGTCGTGATAGCCCTGCAGTCAAAATTGTTTTTACACTACGAGTGACGTCTATCACATGAATGGTCATGAATCTCTAAAGTACTAAGAGATCCGACATCGAGCTGGACAGCAGTTTACTGATTTACGTTGAGTGGTCTTCTGCTTTCAAACGTTTTTATTTGTTTTTATATGATACGTGGTTAAACTAGGAAATATGAACTGATAACTTGTGAGCAGCGAACCATTCAGATTGCTAGAAACGTTTAAAAGAACCTAATCTGGCCTTTTATCATATCAATATATATTAATATGTAATAATAATATAAACTAGATGTAACTTTAACTTAGAATTTCATTTTGCTTTTAGAACTAGAAAGAAAGATAACTGAACGTCTTAGGCGTTTTTAGGCTGAAAACGGTAGGACTCGGGCCAGCCTCAAGTCCAAACGATCTTATATATAGAAAAAAAATTTACTCTTTCATTGTTTCTGCCGCTCATCGTTAAAATGTGTGTTTATCACACCTTGTGCCTGAGTTCTCTCTGACTAGCCCTGTAACCGGCCTAGACTCCCGCTTAGACTGCATAACAGGACAGCTTCTTCCTTCGTCAAAACCCGAAACGTCGTTTTGGCGCGCGGTCGTGAAATGGGTCATATTTCGCGGCCGCGCGCCCAAACTCGCTTGGATTATTTTTGGCGAAGGAAAAGGTTGTTTTCCAGCCTACTGTAACCCTTGACCTGTCAATTGGCTAATTCTTTTAACTGTAGTTAACTACCTACCTAATAACCTTCATCTGCTATGATCACTTGTTCCAATAGAGTGACCGAGTCCTAAGCATGTCTAGTCCCCAAGCTACGTGAAACTGAACCCTGTAACTTTGAGTTTGATGTCTTGGATCCCGTACACAATATTCAATCAGTTCTCTTTATGCTTATTGTAAAATGTGGCAGGAAAGTTTTGAGGCATTTAAAGTATATTTTCTGCTGTTGCTGTCCAATTTCCTGTTTCAGCTAGATGTAGCTAGCTGTTGTGAAAATGTTGTACGGATATTGATTGATCGAAAATGACACCGGAATATTGAAATTAAGACTTTGAGATGAATGCTCTCCTGTTAAACTGTTTCGTTAAAAGTTAAAACTGAAGTCAGACAGATCAGAATAAATTGCTAAGTTCCTTCAATTAAAATTGGGCTGTAGTCATAGTAACTGCAATCGTTATTTATTTATCAAAAGACGTACCATTAAAATAAGAAAAAACGAATCACACCTGCTGCAAGAATGATGTAGGGAGTTTGTATTACATGCATATTGCAAAGTTTATTGTTTGACCTAGAATGTAAAACAGTCCCATTTTTCACCAGAAATTAATCTCGAAACGGAATCGAGCGATTTTGACCGCGCGGCCAAGAAAATGGGTTTGGGGAGAGTTAAAAGGACCATACCATGACGGGGATCCCGAGCGCGCAGTCAAAATCGCGCGATCCCGTAATTTCTTGACTGGTTTCTGAAGAAGGGGACAGTTTTGTAGTCTATAATATGGACAATTCCTCTGGAGTGATGTTTGCTTGCCCTATCGGAGGTATTAGTCGATATACATTACATTAACAAAAATCAGCTATGTTAATGAACCATTAATCAAAGAAGCCAAATTGAATTGTTCATCACATACATTGTGATTTAGGAAAAATGTTAAAACAGTCTGACGTAAATCATAAAGTCTGGTAGATTAGATGTGCATGGATATCACTTTTATCGGCTATTATTTAAAACGGTAGTTACTTTTGGATTGATAGTGAAATTTTACGCAGTTTGACATTTGACAGTTTTTGAAGAACGGCGGAGCGCAATTATAAATTGACAGCTAATAATTTTGTTCATTTGCCATTAAACTGACAGCCGGATCAGTCTTGGCTGCCCATCAGTAATAGTTTAGCAGTTGTTAATGTTTCCACTGAACCTTCCAAAGATCCTACAAAGTACAATGAAGATTTTGAAAACTCCATGACACTGAGACTGATAAAATAGCTGATTGTATAAAAGTTCTATTACGGCATTCAGCTTGCGCCTATCAACACTTAGCAGAACTAGCTGGTATATACTGCAAACAAAAGTGACCAAGATCTACTCAAGATTCAGACAGTCTTTTACTGATTTTGTTCCAAGGAAAGATCAGTTGTAGCCAAATCCCGAGTGCCATTTATGCTTAAAAAGTGTAAAGGGAAAATTGAATACAATTGAATTTTCCGCGTATAATAAAAGACCCTAAATATTTTTTAGGAAACTGATGACTCAGAGACGGAGCTCATTTAAATGAAAACATTTTACGTTTATCGTTATGTTATGTTATGTTATGACGTCAATAGGAATCTCACGCAGTTTCAAAGGTCGCTTTTATAGAATTGAAAGGATCAATTGAAACGAGAGCTTTTGTTTGAAATTGAATGGTCACACCATGTGTTTTGCCCATGTGTTGAATTGAGAAGTTATGACGTCTGGCTCAGTTTGTGGCCCTCCCAAGTACGGCCAGGGTTACTAAACTCCTAAATCGCTTTCGTTTGAATTATCCAATTTGCGTGTTTTTCTAATGCGCGGTATGCCAGTCAGTTTTGCTTGAATGGCTTTCAGAGCTGAGTGTTTCTACTCTGTGGTTCAGTTTGATATTTGCTCTATGATTACAATATCCCAGGTCAGTTTCCAGGATTGGCACACTTATAGATGTTTCTAAACATCTTAAATTTCCTCGTTCGATATTTCATGGAAATATCATAGTTTTCCTTGAATTGACGTGATAATATTTTAAAATGGTAATTATCGACATTTTCCCAGAATTTTGATTGAACGTAGGTTTCCTCAGAGGTAATCGCGATAAATGTTGATCACAATTTTACCCACAATTCCTCGCGTCTTAATTTGCCTTTCTCGGGGCCTCATGCACACCAATAAACACAGCTGCCGATGAAATCCAGTGTGTTAACAGGTTTTAAAACTTTATGTTCAGTCAATTATGACCTGCAATGATTTTCATGTAAAACTGATGCGTAACCTGCGGACATGGACATTTTAAAGCCGTTATTTTGTTGTATTCTTACAAATATAAATATGATGTAGAGTTTCTTTGGGTATCAAATATTCTGTTTATTCCTTGGCACTGCTCACACACTTTTATAACGACAATTATTAATAATAATAATAATAATAATAATAATACTTTATTTTTTTAAAACGCAATCAATTTCCATACGTATCGTGATTATTTCTCGCTAATTCAGCTTTTCAGTGCAGGTTAGCAGTTTTCATCGAATCGAGTTCCTGGCTGTATTCAGATAAAGGAACTTCCTTATCAGTGATACGAATTTCTAGTATTTTGGCAGACTTCCTTTAACTGTCTAATAATCAATACAAACAGGAGAAAGTTACAGTCACTTGTTCAGCATAGAATGACTGTTTTGAAAACGCGAGTATTGACTCCCATTGACTCCCAAGCATATAAGCGTGTGCAGCTCGGTGTGTAATTTGAGAACCCCTCAATAAACTTTAGAATTATAATCAGAAAGATAAACAAAACTAATCTACTTTACACAATACAAAATTACTCACCTTCTGCATCATGGGAGATAGCGGCTAGATGTATAAACATTGCAACGAAGAAAATCGCGAAGGTGTACATCTTTTGAATGTATGATTACTAAAATATTATTGGATCTTTTCCGATCGGCTTTCCTTGAGATGAATAGAGTTCTGTTCCCTTGTTGCTCCTCCTTGGTGTTAGAATCTTTACAGGTTGCGTTGCCCTTATATCTGGGAGTTTTTCGTGGATTCGACGTCAACTGCTTTTTCGCCTACGGTTAAGTTCCGAGCACCTATGACGCAGAAACTGATCCCATTTAATCAAGTTAGATCTTAATTCGGTTATTTTTTCTTGTTTTCAGACATTCATTTTCCGGCAGTTTTCACCGTTTGAAAATGTTGTAGCTTGTACAGAGCCTTATAAGAAGTCTAGACAAGTGAGTGATTGAACTAATGCCCACTTCTTTCAACGACAAGTTGTATAACATGACACCCTTCAAACTTACCGAACGAGTCATTACGATTGTTTTGCCGGATATTGTTTCGTTTCCTGGGCCGCGCGCCATGCCTACCGTGTGGGTAACTCAAACATTCTCGTGATGTGAACCGGAAGTGAATATACAATCGACATAATCTGCGATGGAGGGAAGGGGTGGGGCATGGTGTTGTTGAAGCTGTAAAGAAAGTTTGAGAAAGAAAGAACTAGAAGGATTGAGATAGAAAATTGACATATTTTCTTTTAGAGGATACTAGCATAATTGACACCAAGAAAAATACCCTTTTAAAGGAAAAAAATATGAACTTTTTTTTAAAAAAAATATTGGTTTGCATCAGAATACTGTTCAACAGGCCAAAGTGAAGTAAAGTGAATAATTGAAACAAGTTTTAAACACTGCAACAAGAACTCAGTATTTGCTATAAATCATCGGAGGTCATCGCGACACACCTAAACTCCGCGATATGATACTTGACAGCCTATTTCATTTTACAAGCAGTAAACTCAGCGACGGGCAAAGAATATACTTTCCTATCGACCTGGCAGAAAAAACTGAAATATGGATACACTGCTATTGCTACGCCTGAAAATGGACACTGTAAAACATGTTGATTCACACTCGCGAATAAACTGACATGTGTGCTAGTCGACACGGACGTGGCCACCCTGAGCCCCCGAGGCAAACTTTAATAGCATCGGTTAATTTACTGGGCAGAACAAAAAGCTTAATTTAGCAGGGCTCCAAACCAGATCGGAGAAACTTGTTTTTTCGTACACACGACGGCGCGAATCAACTTTGCGAGTTTAGTCATAGTACTATTTTAACAGTGCAGTGCCAACATGACCCAGTTTTTTCACACTAATTAGTTACAGTGAGCGGAAAAGACAAGTGGGCTTATTGGCTGAACGGTTTCCGTGTACAGTAGAAAGCAAATAAGACAACTATACTGTTTGTTTGGTTCACCAACATCCTGCACAAAAAAACAGCGGAGTTCCGCATCATGATGAAATCAAATAAGTTTTCAAGCCCATTAATAGAAATTATACTAACCGTATACATTACACTGAATAAACTTTCAATTATTTGTGAAATCCGGAACACTTCAGATCTTAAAAGTGAAGTAAGTTGTTTTAATCGGGTTAGTTGTCGTCGTTTTAAGCTGTTCAAACAACTGCGCATATGAATATCTAACCTTTTCAAGTCGAGTGAGTTGTTTGCAAACTTACGTGACATCGACAGGGCCGATACCGACCTTTATTTGCAAACTTCGATATTTCAGTTTTCTTTCTTTCTATTTTCAGCTATCTAGGGCAAAGGGCAAAGTATAACGACACGACAGCTACAGAGGCCCAGCGAAATATATTTGAAGTGAATTTGAAGCAATTGACGTCCGTCTCAAACTGTGCTGCTGTCGCGAATTCACAAATAGCCTTATGTCGTCACAGGTTTTGCAAGTACACACCCGACCCCTATTGGGAAACGAACGAACCCATGTTCTGCACCCCAGGCGAGTTCTGTTTCGACCAAATATGAGTTGTTCAAAACATCAAAACAAGCAGCACCGCACCGACCAGGAAATTCGTCACAATGACAAGGGCAAAAACAAAGACTAATATCACGACATCGCTATTTATAAAATAAAATAAAATTAAGTCATTTCCTTTATGCTCTCAGTGTAGTCTGTGGCGATCGAAAGCACTCATCCGATGATTAGTTAGGCCGTTGTCAGCAAGTTTTTGCATTTCTCATATCCCGTGTTATATGTGATGTAGGATGGGGAATAACAGATTTTCTCCACATTAATCGGTACAAGACATTTGTGCAGATGTTGGCACCTGAGTCCTTTTTTTAAAAACAGAAAATTCTGATATTTCGTATATTGTTAATGGGCGATACTGTATAATACACTTGCTTTATTTTTTTTAAACATACAAGAATTCAACTTGAATGACCCACTTAAGGAGCGCGTTGGTCTGATTACAAATTAAAATATTTCGGTTCCATAGCTAACAGCAAAGTTTATACGCAAGCGTTGTCATTATGGTGACATAATTTCTTGCATCATCCGAGGTTGGTAACAGATTTTGAGAATATAAACAATTTTGACTGCACTTACAGGGCATGTTTAATGGTAATATTTCAACCAGCAATACAAGTAGTTTTTATCGCGCAGAGCTAAACTGATATAACGGTTTTGTCAGATGGAATATGTAAATGGTTTCCTTCATTTTAGTTGCGCAGTTTTGCACATATATTTGATTCGCCGCAACTGATTCTAGCTGGTTCCTTTCCTCAATTCTTCAGTTTCACTCCATATCAATTGATTTATTTCACTTTGACTGTAGATTTCTGGATAGTTATGTTTTATATTTTGAAAAAGAAACAAACCTGAACCTTGCCAAAGAAGTAAATAGTTTCTTGCGGCCGCGCGCTGGAGACGGGTCGGACAAATTTACAAAAGGGCTTCCGGCGATAATAGCACAATTGACTAGGAAAACTGACAAACCTTTGCTTTCAATTTGAAATAGTAAATTTCCTCAGAACAAAAGCAGGAAATGTGAGGAAATGTGTTGTCTATTTTATGAAGTCAGCGTTTCGAGTTTCCTTTTCGAGTTTTTCTTGTTCGGAAAATGAGAACTGTTTCTCTTTGAATCTTACGAGAAAAAGCACTTTAAAAACTTCATTATTATTATTATTATTATTATTACTTAAGAATTGTCCGATTGTAAGAGCACCAACCTCGCTCGTTCTCAGGCTCTCCGAGGTTGTCAGAGCACCTGCCTTGTGTCACCGTGTCGCGGGTTCGAATCCCGCTCGGGCCAATCTACATTTTCTTATTTTCACATGTTTTTCTTTTACTTGTGCTTAGTTGCCCGTTAGCCTCTCAAGATGGCGATTAAATCAAATATTTTAAGTTTCTCCATTGCATTGATATTTATATAATAATTAACAGTTGTTAAAGTTACAAACGCGTTATACCAAACTCTCGGTATTTATGAACTCTGATATGCGACGCGACCTGGGCGAGGCAAGTAGGCGGAGAGAGCACGGCACGGTAAACGAGGTCGATTCTTTTGTTTATCATTTCCTATAATAGCTTCGCATAAGTCTGTAACATCGGCCAAATATTAAAGTTAAACAGACAAAAAATGGCGTAAAATCTACCATATCAAATTCGGCCGGTATTTGACCTTGCATGGAGTCGTTGTTATTTAAAACACGCGGAAAAACACAACTTGAAGTTCAACATTTACCCCCAGCTGATGCGGTAAAGAACACAGTGTAGGATATTAAGAAAGAGAGCCGGTTTGCCTTCACCGCACTAAAGGAGCCTTGGAGTGTTTGTGTATATCTGATGTATGGTTTGGAAATGCTGTATTGAATAAACATATGACCTTGCATCCAGTACTAGCATTTCCATATTCATGCCGCACTTCTGGATCACTTCTGTCCTTTTGAGAAATCAAGTGTCTTGACGCGTAGCCAGCTCGAGTGTTCGGGGCGTGAACACTCTGTACTTTCCAGTATTTTCTATATATTGTATAATCGTAATTACAGCAAATTCTTGACATTTATATGCGTATTTTTAGATTTTTGACCGTAACAGTATTTATACTGAACCGCGGCTAGCAAAGATAGAAACAAAAACTCGCCCCGTTGTATCAGCGAGAAGTGGAGGCGAGACGGGAGAGAAAGATAGAGAAATAGAAACTGAATAGTCACTATCTTGTTATGCCCAGTCGTTCTGGCAGTTTATATGACGTTGGCTTTCTTATTCAGATCATAAACAAAGATATCGCTTCCGCTCACAACTGGATAAATCTTATCAAGCCGTGGGGGGTTTGAGGACTTGCCAGATAGCTGAGTGCTGCTCCAACTGGCTAACTTTCCATTTTAGATTGTGAAGACGTTCACAGGCGGCTTTGAAGAGTTTTGATATGATCGAAAGCAATGGCAGATAAATTATAGAAGTAAGAAAAGTTAGGAAGATATTTTTCATTCTTTGTTTTTCTTTCGCCATTTCCATCACTCGCAGGGACCGTTCACAGATTGCTTCCAGTAGTTTCTTTCAGTCTACAGGAACACCCGTAGCCTTTTAGAGACACAAGAACGTATAAAAATGTCCAGTAAAAGAACACAGCCCTCCTTCTGGTAGCCTTCAAAACCGAGACAAAAATACTGACAGCAGTGCAAGATAAAAGAAAAAAACTGCCTAAAGAATAATACAACAAGCTACAACACAACATACCACACCACAAATAACCTAAATAACACGAACCCGGCTGATATCGTTGGATAAAAACATTTGGAGGTGTTGATGTTTGTCTCATTGTGTGCGCGCTTTGTATATCCTGATATATTGAGTCACTGAAGGTTGCCCTTGCGGCAGTAGTAATCTTGTAACTTGGAAAATAAATGGGACACAATATTTCTCTTTAAACCATAATTAGCTTATACACAAAAGACCGCAACAATATTCAGTCAGCACAAATATACATAACGGACACACAAATAAATAGGTGAATGATGGAAGGAAGGTTTAAATAGCCACATCGCTGATAACAAAACTGAAACTGATTCTTATAGAAGTATTAAATAAATGATGGAGTTGATGGTTAAAAACAAGAGTATCGGAGAGCAAGAACACTGATTGAGGTGTTAATAAAAGCGGGAAAGTTAGTCGTGTACGCGTGTACAATTTTATACTAAACACTTAAGTCAACTTTCGTGTTTAAAATACTCATTCATTGTGATTAAGGGCTCACAATCACTCACTTATCGTGATAACTCATTAGCCGTAAGTATGGACGTGATACTAAAGGTGATCCGCAAAATAAACATTGATACGATTCATTTCTCGCTGCGAGCATGGACGCTCTACTTTAAAATTACAAATCATTCTTGAGAGCTTGGCCTCTTTTCTGCACCGTCAGATGCGCAAGCATCAGCTATATATATAATATATAGTCACCCTGACCCTGAAAGCGGAAAAAGTACAAAACTATATAATTAACTTTGACTCTATCGAAGTATTTAACTAACCGCCGACTCGGAAGAAAACTAGCCGATTTCACATGAAGATAGATGGGCGGAGACTAGTTGTTAGATTATGTCTCGGAGGAGCATTCACACGTACCGTATATCTGTCACTCCAGAGCATTGATGTCTGAGACACTGTCTCTGGGTTATCAAGCAGATCAACATACGCATATAGCTAGGAATGTTCGACGACTGACGCATACTTATATCTTCTACTTTTGTGTAGTCGGCAGCAAAACGTTTCAAAAACTTCTCTATCAGTCTATGTATCTTAAGGAGTTTATGGAGATATTTGACCGCAATCGACGGAGCAGCACGGAAAAATTCTGAGTCAAAAGTGCAACGTCAAAGCTGCTTTTGGTATTTTCACAAACATTTGTAGCAACACATAGGTAATCGAGCTTGCGGTTCGGTTTGCATGACTGCTTACTCGTGTTAAATAGCCAGCCAGATATTTATTTAGTTAAACTAGCGGTTACTGTCCATGTGACAAGTGGATTGCTGCCGGACAGCCTGTCTTTATACAGATGCTAGTGGAAACTATTGTCTATATATAAACTGACATAGGCACCTGCACGGCGTGTCAAAACAGCCATCTTTTGAGGACATACATTTCCTGGTCCAACAGCCCTTGGGGAGAGGGGTAATAGGGGAACCCAGCAGCACTTGGGGGGAGGGGTAATAGGGGAACCCAGAAGACCTTGGGGAGAGGGGTAATAGGGGAACCCAGCAGCACTTGGGGGAGGGGTAATAGGGGAACCCAGCAGCACTGGGGGGAGGGGTAATAGGGGAA